>RJWM01011806.1:12402-58767 GCA_004363535.1 Dasyprocta punctata | reverse complement strand
TTTTTTTTTTTTTTTTTTTTTTTTTTTTTTGTATCTGCCCTAACATCACTAAGCATGATGTATATTTTGGTAATCTCTGTGGTTATTTGAAAGATTATTTCTGATTTCATTTTTTCCAAAGCTTCATTCAACTGCTTTGTTACCACTTCTAAGAAACCTTGTAGGGGGCTTTCGGATTTTCCAGCCTCATTGCCCCCTGGGTTTGCTTTTGGTGAACTGAGTGTCTGGGGTTGTGACCTGTTTGAGTGTCTTCTCATTCCTTTTCTTTTTTAGTTTAATTCCTAAGGTGATACCTGTTAGTTGCCTGCAGTGGGTTACTTTAATGGTGGTATTAAGGACTTCCAGGTGATGAGCACTTCCCAGAGATATCTTCCAGGTGTAAATGGTTCCCGGGCTCCGCGTCTATTGGAAAATCCCGCCTCCTCAGTTTGTCAGAAATGAGAAACTACTGCTTGCCTACCCAGTCCCTAATTCCCTGGCACTATGTCCCAGCCCTCTCTTCGACCCCCAGTCAATCCCAGTCCTGAACCAGCAAGGCCAACAGATACCCAGTTCAATCGAGTCAGTTCTGGCTACAGTGGCACCCACAGCACCAAATGCAGTCAACTAAACAGTAAACTGATCCAACCCCTGACTTACAACCCCCAACCATATAAACTGAATTTATATCCATACAAGAGTATGCAAAACAATCATATACAATACTTAGGTTCACAAAATATCAATTCTGTCCCCAAGGGTGAGGACCCAAAATGAATATAAGAAAAAGCAGAAAAGTGGGAAGTGGGAAAAGAGAAAAGAGACTGCAAGTAGGTTGGAGAACAAAAATGGGTCCACCCACTCAGGGAAACTACTGCAGAAGACTGAGGAAAAAGAAAGCCAAAAGAGACAGAAAAGAGAACAGAAGAAGACCAGGCCCAAAGGGAGGGCAGAAACCACAATCACAATAAGGAAAAAAAAAAGAAATCCACTTTCAGGGTTCTCTCTGGATTCACTGATAAACAGCCTGTGGAGACAGCAACCCAAATTGTGGCACTGTATCTCCTCAAGCCAGCAACTGTTCATGGACGGAGTAGTAGACAACCCTAGCAGGCCTGCCCTGAGAGCAGCCTCCTCGGGCTCGCAGCCATCCATGCAGTCTCCTTGGGTCTGCGCCCAGCTAGGAACCGCTGGGCGAAGCCAGCAACAGTTTTAACCCCAGGCATATCTGGCCTGACTCAGGAATGGCTTCTAGCACATCGCTCTCCTGCGGGAGGACCAAGCCCTCCGCACTCACCGCCAGTCAGCACAGTCCTCCGCGCCCACCGCTCTCCTCCACCGAGGAATGGTTCTGCAGAGGTGCCTGGGTCGCCAGTCGCCGCCAACACCGCAACGGTGCACCACTGAGCTCCAACAGCTCCCCTTGTGCAGTGAGTCCGGCTCCAGGCAAAGGCTCTGCCAGCCACCACCTTCTTCTTAGTTGAATTTTTTTATTTTCACTCTTTCTGTGGGGTTCAATTCAGACTTCAGGCTCTTCCTGGGTCCAAGGAACCCATCTCCCTCCTTTTCATCTTCCTCAAGATGGTATGTTCCCACATCTAGACTGTGTCTCTCAGAAGGCTGTTTTCCCTGCATCCTACTACTCCACCATCTTCCTGGAAGTCATCATCTTTGAATATTCTTACATACTTTTGGGATTTTTAATTGTGCCAGTTTACTACTTCTTTAAAAATTACAGGGACTGGGTAATCCACTTTCCCAGTGTCCTTCTGTCCCTCTTAGACAGCAGCCATCTTTCTCTCAATAAATTCTTCCTACTAAAAAAAACATTACAGAGCTGGAGATGTAGCTCAGAGGTAAAGTACATGCCTAGTACATGAGAAGCCTGTTTTTTTTTTTTTTTTTTTTTTGGTATCAGGGATCAAACTCACAGCCTCGCACCCACCAAGCAGGCGCTTACACCACTGAGCTAAATCCCTGGCCCTGTTTTTTTGAGACAGGGTCTCACTATTCAGTTCAGGCTGGCCTTGAACTCACTTTGTAGCCCAGGCTGGTCTCAAACTTGAAATGATCCTCCTGCCTCAGGTACCCGAGTGCTGGGATTACAGGCGTGCACCACCACGCCCAGCTAGAAGCCTGGGTTTGATCCTTAGCAATGCACACACACACACACACACACACACACACACACACGATTAATTGATAGGTAGATGTATAAATACTGGAAAGATGCTCACAATGTATTTAAATGAAAAAGTATATTCTGGAACAATATAGAACAGTACTTTTCCTTTTTGTAGAAAAAGGAAACAAAACAAAACACCTGACCCCCTCCCCCCACACACACACATTTATATAGGTACTGAAAAACAGAAAATCCTAGCCGAGTGTGGTGCTGCCTGTCTTTAATCCCAGCGCTCAGGAAGCTGAGCAGGGCTGCATAGTAAGTTCAAAGCCAGCCTGAACTACGCAGAACAAGATCCTGTCTCAAAAAATAAAAAACTGTACATGACCACAAGGAACTGCCATGATTTAAAAACAGTATTAAAAATAAGTACCCTCTCCCTCTCCCTCTTCCTCCCTCTCTCCTTTCCTCTTTTTCTTCCTGAATTACTTTTGAGCTGAAGATTTCGGTCTCCAGATTTTTACCCCAATTCTAAGTGTCTTGGACGTGACAGGAAGAGCTGCTCAAGTCTTCCTGAGACCTGCGGTGGCAGGGTGGGTGTTGCTTTCTTTGTCCTTAGAAACCTCAGGCTCTGTGTTTTAACCTGGCAGGCTCGGCCTTCCTCGCACCTCCCTGTGCAGGGGAGAGGGATCTGGGCACCTCTTTCAGGAAGTGAGATGGGAGCCAGACAGCAGGGTGAGGAGTGGCACCTCTGTCCTCAGGAGGCCGACTGGGCCTGGCCGTCCCATCGCATCGCATCAGGTCCCTGGAGAGCTGCTGGGGCCTCTGAGAGTCACCTTTATGGTATTTTTATTTCTATTTTTATTTTTTTGGTACTGGGAATCAAACTCATGGCCTCATACTTGCCAGGCAGACGCTGTGCCACTGCACTATATCCTGGGCCCCATCTTTGGTATTTTTAGCTAGGGGCTCCTTGGTGGGTTCATTCCCCAGCAGTGGCCCTGGGACATGTCATTCTCACTCGGGGTAAAGGGCCCGGCTGAGACGGCTGGTCCTGGGTGAGCTGCTGGCTCTGCGGGTTGATCTGGTTTTTAGTTAAGAGCATGAGGGCTGGGCTGGGGTTGGAGCTCGGTGGTAGAGCACTGGCCTAATACACGCAAGGCCCTGGGTTCCCTCCCCACCGCTGCCAAAACAACACCAGGATCCCAGAGACTGGTCTTCAATCCTGCCTCTACCACATCCAATCTGAAGTGACTTAACCTCTCTGAACCTCAGTCTCCCCATCTGGAACATGGGCGTGACCGTGATAAAGCCCCTCTCCATGAGATCGTGTGAATGGAAATGCTGCTGGTGGTGAGCCTGGCGCCTGGCAGATGTGACATGCGAACCTCAGGAAAACACACGTATAGCTGTCCTTTAGGGGGACAACAGGGAGGCCGGCAGACTGTGTGCCTTATTGAAGATGGAAGAACAGCAAAGAAAGGGCCCAGCCACGGCTCCAAGGCCCAGTTTATAAAAATAATGCTCTGGGTCCCCCATAGGCAGAGGCAGCAATCTCCCCCCACCTTCTCCTGCTCCTTGCACCTCAAGTGAGATTAGCCAGGCTCAGGCATTAATTATTTCAGAAATAACCGAGGCGGCACCTGCCGCCCCAGCAGCTGAGGCAGCAAATGCCCAGTTGGCCGGTTCTAATTATTTTGCAGAGAAATAGGTGCGTCCGTCCATCCCAGGCTGCTTCACTGAGTCTCTCGCTGGGGCCCTCAGGGAGCTGCCAGGGTGGCCCAGAGGGCGTAAAAGAAGGACCACAGCGGGCGAGCTGGAGCTGGAGCTGGAGCTGTGCTGCGGGCCGCCCACCGAGCCTGTGCACAGCGGAGGGGCTGTCAGCGGGGGAGCAGAGACCGGCTCCCGAGACCCCGAGACCCGTGACGCTGAGCAAGGCTGTGCGCTCCGCCCTTGCGTCTTCCCCCCTGGCTCCCGGGCACGAATTGGAAACATTAATGTATAGAAGCAGAGGGAATAACCAGAAGGAGAAAAAGAAGCCCAGGGAGGAAACAGCAGCTGCCTGAGGCCACACGGAAGGTCCCTGGCTAGCGGGACCCAGGGTTGTCACGCTGATGGCCGCTCTCCCAGAACCTCCTTTCCCTCCAGCCCCCGAGGTGGGCTCAGCACTGCCCACCGCCTCTTGGCTCTCATGAGCACACCCGACCGGTGGCTCAGCTGATGAAGAAGCCGAGGGACAGAATGAGCTCCAGCGCTGGGGAGTGGAAGGGATTTGTTTTAACCCAGCAGCCACTGAACCCTGGGGACTTCTGTTCTGAATTCTGGCCACTTCCAGTCACTTCCACGGTCGGATATTTCCAAATTCCTGCCCAATGAATGGCTTCTGTCCAAAGCGATTTCAAAGGGCAGCTCGTGGATCGGCAGCAGGGGGGGCTCGGTGGTTACGCTCCGGAACCTCGCTGTTTACTAGCAGTGTGACCCTGAGCAAGACGCTTCATAACCTGTGACTCCGTTTCCCATAGGAAAAGTAAGGGAAAATGCTAACAGCACCTATCTGATCGGGTTGCTGCGAAGTTTAAATGAGATAATACGATCAGTGGTTAGCCTAGTGCTAGGCCTGTGATAAGGGCTCCACGATTGTTAGCTAATAACAGAACTGTCCTAGAACATTTCCATGTATGTGTCTCTCCGTCTAGAATGAAAGCTAGTTGAGTGTTAGGATCATGTCTGGTTTATGCCTTGAAATAACGGACACAGCGATAAATAAAGATGTAAATTTTAAATTGATTTTTAAAAAAAAAGACCAATGAAACAGCGAAAGCATTAGGTTAATACGAATAACTATATATCACTAATTTTTGTTTTGCATTGTTTTGTTTTGACAGAGCTAGGGATTGAGTCCCTGCCCTTCTCACTAAACTACATCCCCAGCTCTTTTTATTTTGAGACAGACTTTCTCTAAATCCATAAATTGCTTGGCCTGGGCTCAAATTTATGACCCTCCTGCCCCAGCCTCCTGGAATTCTGGGATTATAGGTATGCACCACCACACCCAGTTTCACTAATTTTTAACAATTATTTATTTCTGCTAGGCTTGCTAGCAGTAATCAGTTTACTATTTTATTACTAAAGTAATAATCTCTTGATTCATTGAGGCAAAGGTTTTGTGCTAATAATTTTCTGGACAATATTTCATGTCTGTATCTTTTTATCCTAAACAATTGCTGTGCATATAACAATATGCAATGTGCTGATTATTGTTACTCTCCTATTGGCTGGTTGCGAAATTGTTTTGCTTTGGTTTCTTTTTCTTTTGTTTAAAATTTAAAAAAAAATAAAGTAATAATAATAACATATCATTTTCTGCTACTAGCCTAATCTTGGCTTAGAGCTCTGGATAGAATAGAAAGTATCTTTTAATTTATTCATCTCTTAACAGTCTATAATTTCCCGGGATGTGTATCTATATATCGCTAAGGGCTTAAAAGCACCTTAGCAACAAAAGCCCTTATATGTGGCTTGTTTTGTTTTGTTTTCTTGAGACAGGGTCTCGCTATGTACTTCAGGCTGACCTTGAATTCATAGCAATCCTCCTGCCTCAGCCTCCCAAATGCTGGGATTATATATATATGTTTTTTGGTTTTCATTGTTGTTGTTTGTTTTTGGTGCTGGGGATGGAACCCCAGACCATATGCATGCTAGACAAGCAACTCTACCACTGAGTCATACTTCCAAGCCTAAAGCTCTAAATTTTTATTTGGGAGTGCTAATTAATGTTACAACACCTCTTCCGGCTCTGCTTCTAATTCTCCCCCCTCCCTCAACCCCTCCCGTCTTTCAATCTACAGACAGAAGAAAATTAAGATAAGAAGGAAAGCAAATTCCAGTCTTGCAGTTCCTGCCGCCACCAGAAACACAAACATTTAAACTCTCTTTTCCCTGAGCAGAATAAGATTCTCTGCACCAGTCAGCCTTTCCCTAGTTATTGTTTTCTTTCCTTGTTTTGGAGGAAATTGCTTCTAGTTTCTTCCCTTCCCACCTGACTAATTACTCAGCTGGGCAGACTGTAAAATAAAGTTTACATTAAATTGTTCCCATGGCAACCGCACACCCTGCTTCTCTGGTTTTAAAGCAGTCATATTCCTTTTTCCAGTTACAAATTCAAGCTTGTCAAAAAACTAACTTTTCCTTGAAATAGGCAGACCGAACCTAACAAGATTTATAAGGAGAGACAAAGTGGTTACCCAAGCTAGGAGTCCCTTGATAGAGAGCATAGGATGAATTTCTGGGAAAAAAAAAACAAAACAAAACACCCTCTGTAAACCACAGCTGTTCATATTGTGCTAAAGCCATCTGAAGTCTGCATAAGGAAGCCTGTTGAATTGTAAATACCAAGGAGAACTCAGTTTTGAGAGCACCACCGGCTGCACCCTAGACACTGGTCTAAGCACTTGGCACCCATGAGTCACCTCATTTCATTTCATCTCAGCTGCATCCTGCAGAGATTGTGGCCCACAGATTGTCATTAGAGCTACTGGGCTTCTGCTACCAGGGACGCAATTTCAGTTCCCTATTTAACTATGTGGAACTGTGGTGTTTACCCATGTAACTCCACACAACAGTAACAGCTGCCATGTACTATGCCCCACTGCCAGGAGAGTTAGCTTTGTCGCTTCAGTCACCCACCAGATCAAGATTAGGAGGTGGCATTATCCCCCTAATTGGATGGGGATGCAGGCTCAGGGAGGGAAAGCGACGTGCTCACACAGCTAGTTAAGCTGCAAAGTTGGAATTTAAATGTAGATGGCTTGACTTCCCGTCTTAGCCTGTTCACGGTGCTGTAACAAAATACCACAGGCTTAGTAGTTTGTACACAATAGAGGTTTAGTTCTCACAGTTCTGGAGACCAAGGCCTAGGCAGATACCGTGTCATAGCTGTTTCATTACTGGTGCCTTCTTGCTAAATTCTCATCTGCTAGAAGGAGCAGAGGGTCTCTCTCAGAACTTTTCTTTTTTCCTCTTTGGCAGTGCCAGGGATGGAACCAGGGCCTTGAGTGTGCTAGGTAAGTGCTACGCTGCTGACCTGCGTGCCCAAGTGAGATTTCGTGAGGTCACCAGATGGGAAGACGGTAAAAAGGCAGAGAAACACAATTGTTTTGGCTGTTAAGAGTCAACCAAAGTTTAAGTCCCTAAGGAGAGAGATGACCACCTGCTCCCTCTCCTCTCCTTTCCCACCACCCCAGAGTTGCTGCCCCAGAGCAGTCGGCTCAGGACTTTCTCACTTAGACCTGGAAGCTGGAGTCTTCTGCGGAGCGATGCTGTCTTCCTTGCATCCCTGGCTGGTAACATTTCTGGGAGGCAGGATGATAAGAGAACATGTTTTGGGGCCTTCGTGGGTCCTTCTCTCAAGACCCCACCAGCTATAGGGGAGATAGTCACATTTGAAATAAGATTGTCGAGTAATGGAAAAGAGAATGACATGCTCCAAAAGGCCATCAGCGGAGATGGACATTTACTGAGCACCTACTATGTCCAGGAGCTCTGCTGCCTGCTGTATTATACATCATCACATGGAAACCGCAGTGACTCCGTCAGGCCCCCCATTGTGCACACGAGCAAAATGGAGCTCAGAGGACTAAAGCAGTCTGCCTCAGGTCCCACAGCTCACACACGGCCGAGCCAGATCCGGCAGGCTAAAGTCTATCAGAGAAATCAGAGGCTTCACAGAAGAGGCAGTTTTTTGTTTTGTTTTGTTTTTTGTTTTGTTTTGGTGGTGCTTGCTGTGACCCACGCAGCTCCTGAGGTTCTTGGGGTGAAGGGCTGCCAGAGGATGAGAAAAATAAAGAAAGAAACAAAACTGGGGTCAGGTGAAGCCCTCATCCTCCTGATGGGAGGAAAGGTACTGCTCAACCAATGCTGCCTGTTTCTTTATATACCGGGAAGGATGACGTCAATTTCAGCCCCTCTGCCTAGCAACCCAGGCCTGGATTGTTTAGGAGCCTCCTGTTTTTCTGGGCTGTAGGAGCATTGTCATGTGGTTGACCCAGGTGCATTTTGTTACTTTGGTAAGTTCATATGTGGGTCATTTTCCAGCTTCAAAGGCTGCCACCAGGTGCTGGGAATCAAACCCAAGGCCTTGCCTGGGTTTCTCTTCTGCACCCCCGACCCTATTACCAGCAAACATTTGTTGACTGAATGTCTTTAAGGGTCATCAGGGGCCATCTCCCAGCACACTGGGTTGTTGGAAGCTGTGACCTGGTAAGAGTGGGGTCTTGGACTTTCTGTGCTTTTCTTTCTCTCTTTTTATCTTATGAAAAAACAAAGCAAATTTTCATAACCAGATAATACGAGAATAACAAAGGTTATTACACTGTACATCATTACCTTCAAAGTAGTTACTCAGTACAAGACATAAATCAGAGATTCTTACAGAAAAGAAACACACAGATAATAATACAAACTTTCTTTTCAACAGACTAAGATAAAGTATTAGAATAAATGAAACAAATTAGCATATATATTAAAATATTTTTGTAACAGTGGAATATGTACTTTGGGAACATATTTGAATTTCCATTTCCTATATATCTCTGTTCTATTTTGCTCTTTATTTGCATATGTATCTTCTCAGGTTTTGAGGAATCACCACACTGATTTCCATAGTGGTTGTACTAGCTTACATTCCCACCAAAAATTAAGAGTTCCTTCTCACACATCCTTGCCAACATCTGTTATTAGAGTTTTTGATAATAGTCATTCTTCCTGAGGTAACATGTCATCTCAGTGTAGCTTTAATTTGCATTTCTCTGATGGCCAGCAATGACAGCCATTTTTTTCACATACTTATTGGCCATTTGTACTTCTTTTAAGAACTGTCTATTCAGTCAGGCGTGGTGGCACATGCCTTTAAGCCCAGCACTGGGAAGGCTGAGGTAGGTGGAGCGTTGTGAGCTCGATGCTGGCTTGGGCTACAACATGAGTGCAAGGCCGGCCTGAACTACATAGTGTGACCCTGTCTCACAAAACTAGGGCTGGGGGTTTGGCTCAGTGGCTTAAGCGCCTGCCCTGGCAGGCGTGAGGTTGTGAGTTCGATCCCTGGTGACACCAAAAAACAAAAGTGTCTATTCGTTTTAATTGCCCATTTTTTGATTGGGTCTTTCATTTTGGGGAGTCTAATTATTTTGAGTTCTTTATCCATCCCTGATGTTAGCTCTCTGTTCGTGGAATAACTGGTAAAACTTTTTTCTCATTCTGCCTGTTGTCTCTTCACTCTGTTGGTTATTTCCTTTGCTGTGCAGAAGCTTTTTTGATATGGCCCCCTTTGTTGATTCTTGGTATTATTTTTTGTGCCACTGCAGTTCTGTTCAGACAGTCCTTGCCTAAGCCTATGTCTTCAAGAGTTGTGCCCATTTGATCTTCCAGAAGATTGTTTCTGTTTTGACATCTAGATCTTTAATCCATCTAGATTTTGGTTTAGTACCTGGTGAGATATATGGGTCTAGACTCAGTGTTCTGCATGTGGTTATCCAATTTTCCCAGCACCATTTATTACAGAGGTTATCTTTCCTCCAGTGTATGTTTTTGGCTCCTTTGGCAAAGATCAAATAACTGTAGGTGCCTGGGGTTCTTCCTGCTTCTGTTCTGTCCCAGTGATCCACGTGACTGTTTTTGTGCTAGCATCGTGCTGTTTTACTCACTGCAGCTTCATAGTATAACTTGAAGTCTAGGATTGTGTTGTGCTTTTCAAATGCAAATGAAAATGAATAAAATACCAGTCTTATGGTTTTCTAAATCATGCATGTTTATTATCATCCATCCATTGATGTCATAAATTGTAAGACTGGCCCATCAAGACGCAGCCTTTATTGGCCCAGCGTCCCTTATCCCAGGTCACTTGCCTCTGTGTCTACCAAGGAAATGAAGGAAGGAGCCACCCCTGGGGTGGTCAGCTGCTGACCACTCTGTCTCCCAAGACAGGGCTCCTCAGTGAGCACCCAGAGAGGCGGACAAGGCAGACCTGTTTCTAGAAGGACCAGGGTCATAAAGGAGATGCTCACCTAAACTCCCCGGAAGTCTCTGAATGTTAATGGGTGGATCATTCTCTACTTCTCTGCAGCTGCTCGCTGGCCTCTTTTGCCCCAACTCACCATGGGTACAAAATTGGAAAATACAGAGACCTGGAAAGAACTTGGAAATAACCTCTTCCCATCAGGATTTCCATGGGCATTGCCATAGCCCACTGTGTGCTGGACCCTCAGAAGACAGATTCTGACAATGGCAACAACTAGCGTTAAATGTGTGCTTACCGATGTCAAACACTATTCTAAGTACTTTGTAGATAATAGCTCAGTTAATCATGACTATAAGCTAGATTACAGATGCTATGTTTATTTTCATTTTGCAGATGAGAAAGAGTAAGTAACTTGCCCACATCTGAGTCTGGATTTGAACCCAGACAGGCTGGCTTCAAATTCTTGGTGCCTTGAGGTGCTTATGTTCTGGTGAGTTGGTGCAGATGAAAGAAGGAAACAGGCCATCAGAGGCGAATGCACTTACCAGGGATGGGGAGTAGCTCAGCGGTAGTTGGTTGGATAGCATACATAAGGCTCTGGGCTTGACCCCCAGCACTGCAAACAAACAAAGTCTGCATTTACCAGTTGCTAGGCCATTGGGACAACTACTGTGCATTTTGGCATAGATGATGGGTTCATAGTCAAAGCTCATGTGTCATCTTTTTTATTAACGTTAAAAAAATTGTTAGTACATGTTTGCACTACGTGCAGTTTACAATCATCTTGGGGGTTGAGTACATTTTCATCTTCATTTGTCTCTCTTTCTCTCTCTTGTCCCATTGTGGTACCTTGAAAAATTGATCCCCTAAATATATTCATGTCCTAAATGCCAGAACCTGTGAATGTTATTTTGCAAAAAGGTCTTTAGGTTTAAGTAAGCATTTTATTTTATTTTATTTTATTTTTTTATTTTTTATTTTTTCCGGCACTGGGGATTGAACTCACAGCCTCGCACCTGCCAGACAGGCGCTTAAGCTGCTGAGCCAAACTCCCGGCCCTAGCATTTTATTTTTTATTTTTATTTATTTTTTATTTTTTTGGTACCAGGAATCAAGCTAGCATAGAATTTTGAGCTTGAAAAGATCATCCTGGATTATCCCAGTAGGCCCTAAGTGTGATAACAAGTGATTTGGTAAAAGAAAGGCTGAAGGGCCCTAGATAGACATACAGAGAGGGTAATGAGAAGATGGGGCAGAGAGAGAAGCGGCCACGAGCCAAGGTGTGCCGACAGCTACCCAAGCTGGAGGAAGCAAAGAACAGATTGGTCCCCAGAATGTCTTTGGGGGTGGTGCTCTGCTAATTCCTTGATTTAAGGCTCTGAAAATTGTGAGAAAAGAAATTTCTGTTGTAGTAAACTGCCATGTTTGTGGTAATTTGCTACTGCAGTCACAGGAACTAATATAGCCCCTTCTCTTTCCTCACTCTTTCTCTTCCAGGAAGAAGTGAGATGTGTGGAAAGTGAGGTTTTCTGATTCAAGCTTTAGTGCATTACCACCCTGGAGGAGTTCTGCCCTGTTTGGGAAGCAGGTGCATCATCTAAAACCTCCTGTGACAATTAAACTAGGTCACCAACTTGATTGGCTTGAGAGCCATGTCAGAGATTAGTAAAACGTACTTCTGGGTATGTCTGGGTCAGGAAGCATGACCTTGGAGACTAGATCTGGTCTCTAGATCCTTCCTCTCTGATTCTGGTTCCTGGCTGCCATGAACTGAGCAGTTTTCCTTCACCACACCCCTCTCTTATGGTGCTCTTGCCTTGGAGTCAGCCAACTATGGACTGACCCCTTTGAAACCATCAGCAAAAATAAGTCCTTCTTTCTTTAAATTGTATACGTCAGTTATTTGACCCCAGTGACAAAAATTTGACTAATACACCTACTTTCTGCTCTTTGCCAAGCCCTCATCTGCTTATCCCATGTCACTAGAAATGACCTGACCACATTCAGGGAGATCACAAAACCTCTCATTTATAAATGGGACTTGGGGTCCAAGGAAAGGCTATGACTTGCTGAATGTCACCTAGTGAATTAGTGACAGTTCCAGGGCAAAGACAGTCTTGTCCTGTCTTGTAGTACTACTACAGCTTCTGCTTTGTGTCTTCCCAGTGGTTCCTGGAACAGAGCCGGACACACTATAAGCCTTTGGTAACTTACCTACTGGAGCAACATGGGATGATGGTGAAGAGTGTGGCATTAAGGCTTAGTTCTAAAATGTCCCCCCAAATTGTCACGAGTGTGGAAAATGATTGCATCATGGGGACACTATACACATCAGTGGATTCATTCCTTGATGAGTTCAGTAGCTGTTAGGAGTTGGAGGCTGGTTGGAGGCGGGTCCCTTGGAGCGTGACCCGGAAGAGTGGGTTCTCTCACCTGGCTTCTCTTTCTCTCTGCTTCCTGCCCTCCATGGGTTGAACACCTTTCCCTCCATTGTGCCTCTCTGCCATCCTGTTTCTGCCTTGGAGCCTGCTGATTATGGACTAAAGCTATGAGCCAAAATAAACCTCTCACCTTTACATTGTAGGTGTTAGGGATTGTGCCTGGTGAGGGGAAAATGATTAGGACACACGGGCATTGGAAACTCAATAAACCTGTCATTGAATCCTGGCTCTGCCACGTACATGCTATGCAGCCTGAGTTAAGTCACTTCACCTACCTGAGTTTCAGTTTCATCTTCTGTAAAATGGAAATCATTATAGCACATCATTCAGAACTACCTTGGAAGATAGTAGAGTATAGAAGGTATGAGCACAGACCCTGGGGCAGAATTGCTTGGTTTGGACCACAGCTCCCCCCATACCTTAAGTATTTGACTATTTGGGCAACTGTGCCTTAGTTTCTCTATCTGTAATTTGGGGATGATAGCAGTACCAACCTCACAGACTAGAGAGGACTAAATGAAATGTTTTAGATCATATGCTTTGGATAAAGCCTGGCAATATTAAGTTCTCAATAAATAATACCCATCATGAGATATTACCATGGAGTTGGTAGCAGTACTACATGACCATAGAGGCAGCTGGCCCAGTACCTGGGACCACAAGTGCCTCATAAGCGGCTCACATTGTCTCTGCTGTCACTGCTGAGGCTGCAGAGGTGGGTGGGTCTGTCATCCCGGGCTCACAGCTGCCCTGACTAGGCTGATGCTCCCAACTCTGCTCCCTGAAAGCACAACTTCCTCGAGGAGCTTCTGATACCCATTATAGCACCACTAACCCTCCCTGAACGCGTTTACCAGTTGTCAGCCACTTATCAGCAATTAAACTTCCATTTTAGATGTCACGACAGAAATACATTTGCCCGCTGAGTGGGGAGGCGTTCACAGGGGCTGTCAGACTCATGTTCATAATGTTCTTTTCAGTCTGGAAAAGACTTCCATGGACTTATGCATTGCTAAAGCCAGAGTGAACCCTGGAAAGGCCCATTTTACATGAGAGGAAATTGAGGTTACAGGCTGCACACATCTGTTATTGTTGTTGCTTTCTGAGTGAGGTTGCTGGGGCTTGAACCCTGGGCTTTATATGTGCTAAGCATGTGCTTTAACACTAAGTGATGCCCCAGCTCCAATATATTTTTTTCACTTTAAAAATTGCCAAGTATACTGTAGACACAAAGGATATAAATACATCTTACTATTTAGAGAATTCTAAAGAGACCCTTGAGCCTACCAGCTGGCAGAAGATATACACCAATATCTATAAATACCCCAATGCTGCATCTGTTTTAACAGAGGACTTTAGTGGAGTCAGCTGCCTGGGAACACTGAGAGGTTGTGGCACACATCTATAATCCCAGGAGGCTGAGGCAGGAGGATCATGAATTCAAGACCAGCCTGGTTTACATAGTGAGACCCTATCTAAAAAACAACAAAAAAAAACCAAGGTCTCTTCCTAGAAGAAAATCCATGAAAGGAGGTCTGGGCTCTCTGTTCTTTGGGGTTTTTTGTTTTTGTTTTCCTATGGTGGATTTTAGGTTTAAGCTTAAATACCTCATCATTGTTTTCAAAGTCATACATTTTCCTTAAGCATAGTTCTAGTCAAATATTATACCCTCAATATCATCTTGGTCTCGTACTTTCAGGAAGCTGAGTCGGGGGGGGGGTGTCCACATGGGCTGTCACATGGGCTACTCCTCCCAACTCAAGCAGTCAGACACATTTGATTTCCACCAGTGAGAAGAGAAAACACCAGCATCTTCGTAATAGCAACATTGAATGTTCAGTTGTTCTGGGCAGTGTGCTGAGCAATTTACCTATACGTTCTCATTTGATTTGCACAGAAACCTAGGAGTCACCATTAAGAAGCCCCATTTTTCTTTTCTTTTCTTTCTTTTTTTTTTTTTTTTTTTTTTTTTTTTTTTTTTTTTTTTTTTTTTTTTTTTTTTTTTTTTTTTTTTTTTTTTTTTTTTTTTTTGGTACTGGGGATTGAACTCACGACCTTGAGCTTACTAAGCAAGCACTTGAATCGCTGAGCTAAATCCCCAGCCCGAGAAGCCTATTTTTCAAATGAGGAACCTGAAGCTTAATGAGATTTTAATTCTTAAATAAATTACGGTGAAGTGAGACCAAGATTTGGACCCAGAGTCAGATCTAGGTTTTGTGGGTCCTCAAACTTAGACTATTTGGGGCTTGTATTAGCTGTGCAATCCTATAATAAAATACCTAAGGTAGGGTACTTATAAAGAAAAGATTTATTTAACTCACAAATTTGGATGTTCAAAATTGAAGATTGGGTACCGCACTGCTGATTTGACTTCTGGTGAGAGCAGTGGATGGTCTCACATCACGGCAGAAAAAGCGGTTGCACCTTTCACCAGGAGGCAGAGGTGGGGCGCAGGTGTGTTCCTTTTATTACAACCCTCTACTGAGAACTACTTAATCCCTTTTAAGGCCAACACCCAATGACACCCTCCCATTGAGCCCTACCTCCTAAAATTCCCACCACCTAATCCCTCCAACCTAAGGCTCAAGATTCCAACATATGGATTTCAGGGACAAAACAAATCCAAACCATAGCAGGGGGAACCATGTCTTTTTGGTGGTGCTGGGGATCAAGCCCAGCTGGCGAGGCAAGGCCCTGTTACTGAGCCACATACCCAGTCCAGACCATCTTCAAGTAAAGGATACAGGTGGGGGCGTAGCTTGATGGTAAAGTGCTTGGCTAACATGTGCAAAGCTCTGGATCCAACCCCTAGTACCACAAATAAAAACAAATTTTTAATGCAAATTTGGATATTAAAATGTTGGAGTAAAAAGAGGCAATGAGTAATCTTAACAACTGCAATTTAAGTGTCTTGCAGTTGTTTTTTTTTTTATGTCAACTCTGAACACATTGTTAGGAACTCTCCTAGGTCTTTGGAAGGAGCTGGAAGGAGGCTCTGGGGCTGCAGCTTCATTAGCAACTCAGTGTATCCACCCCTGCATCTGCTCCAGCAGTGTCGGTCAACAAAGAGTCACCTGGCCTGAAAGGTCACTAGTGCCTGGACCAAGAACTCTCATGCTAGAGTGAAGGATCCTAAAGAAGGACACTGGCAGACTCTTCCTGGGTGGACATTGCACCCAAAGAACATTTTATGACAGATGACATCCACATCCATCCTCTATCTTGGTCCTGGAAGACAGTCAAGGGAGTTGGAATGGGTTGTTCAGCTTTTAGCATTACGGATATATCCTCAGTGGCAAGGTAAGTGTCCTGAAGATGCTCCCTGCGCCCTGACTCTCCTCTTACTGTCGTCTCTCTCCAGGCCATCGCTGGCCAGTGCAGAAGGGAGGGCGGGTGCCATGAGTAGGGAAGTAAATGATGGGACCTCCATGCCATGCTGAAGCTCCAGTCTAGGAAACATCTGAAAGCAAACAAACCTCCACCACGAAGTTCTTCTGGGAGATCACGTCTTTCTGAGCGAGAAATGGGTGTCCTTCGTCACCCTGGCTTTTGTCTATGTGCTGTGAAAGACTCGCTTGTTCCTGTCTTGTGTTGCCAAAGGAGCTCTCCCCTCTGTGTTCTGAATGAATGACAACACAAAGCTCCTTCAAATTAAGAGACATTAAATGGGCTCTGCTGCCACACTGCTTCCCTCCTTTCTGGGAGGGGACAGTGAAGATGTCTCAGTTCACCTCGCCACTAAGAGGGTGGTAGTTTTAGGCTCTTCCTTCCCCCGGCACTGTCTGTCAAGTGTGACATTACAAAGAGCGTGAGAAGCTTTTCACCACAGTGGGAAAGGAAGTCTTCACTGCGCTTATAATGAAAGAAGCACAGCACCCCGAGGCGATCACTGTGGGGTGAGCTGCTGCACTGGGACTGAAGGACTCACTCTGCCCTGCAAAGATGTCTCCCGGTAGGAGATGGCCGAGGAGTTTCAAAAACACTGAAAACCTTGCTCCCTGCCCCTGGAGGCCAGAGGGATAGACAGATTAGAGGAGCACATGAGAAAGACTTGGTAACACCTAGCAGAAGTTTACCAACAGGTGCGAATTAATTTAATTCCCCAGCCATGGCAATGCTAGAGTCAGGGTAGAAATGACACATGGCCTGAGTGGTAAGTGGTAGCAGTGACACCTCTTTAAGCCACATGTTTGGAGTTGCCCATGTGGGGAACTATCCAGAAATTTAAATTTTAACCCATTTTTGAAAACAATTTGCACTTTAGATAGACAACCTTCTAAAGATATTCCCATGACCCAGCGCTACTGAATGAGGAGACAGCTTAAGTTTGCAGTAAAAAATCTCCAGGTTTTAAGTCTAATTTAAATGCTAGTTTTGGACTCAAGACAATGCGATTTTAACCTTCCTGAACTTTCACTTCCTCATCTGTAAAGTGAGAAGAGATGAAAAGCAATGTTTTAATTCATGTTGTTCTTTTATTCCATCTACAGACCCACACACCCATTGTGCGCTAGATACCACTATAGCTTTATAAGTCCTATCCCTATCTCTTACCTGACTCACGCCCTTCTCTGACCTGAAGAATCAAAATGAGGTAGTTGGTGAGAACATGACTGGTAAAGGGAAAGACCTACAAATGTAAGAAATTACCATGATTCTACTGAGTATAACTGACTGTATGCTTTGTTGCTATGTGCTATGTGACTTCACTAGGAGAAAAAGATGGCTTAAAGAAAAGATATTTAACAAAAAAATATTGCTGTGGTATGTACAGAAAGAGCAGATGAGCTGGGTGTGGTGGCACATGCCTGCAATCCCAGCACTGGGGAGGCTAAGGAAGGAGGACTGCTGTGAGTTCAAGGCCAGCCTAGGCTACATAAGTAAGTTCAAGGCCAGCCTACACTACAGAGTAAGACCCTGTCTCAAGGGAAAAAACATGCAGATGGAATTTAGGACATCTCATAGAAAGGGGGTTAGGGTGTAGCTCAGTGACAGAACATGTGTGGGGCCCTAGGTTTGATCCCCAGCACTGAAGAAAAAATATTCTCATAGAAAGAATCTGGGCTGGAGACTGATCAGATGTTAAGGAGCCATGTAGAGGAGACACAGTTGTCAGAATGTACAGACTGATGGACCGGTGGGGAGGTAGTCTTAGGGCAGTGAGCACTGGCATCTGGGATGCAGGGGAAGACCCTTCTCTTTCCTTCCCCCACTTGCCTATTCCTCCTTATCCCCCACCCCTGCTCTGCACTCCACACAGTCACAGTTGGTAGTGAGAATTGGTTCATCTTCCTATGTGACCGGCACAGGAACTTTCTGGATCTGCAATGTAAATGAGCGCTGTGGTTTCAACAAGTGTCTCCCAAACATCTGCATGTTGAAGGCTTGGTCCCAGCCTGAGGTTCTACTGGGAGGAGGTGGAACCCTTAAGAGATGGAGCCTTGTGGGAGAAAGTTACTCAAGGGGTGCATATCCTTGAAAGGAATATGGGGACCCCAGCTCCTCCTTTTCTTCAGCTTTCACTTCACAGCAGCTGTGAGGTAAGCAACTCTCTCTGTCACACACTCCCATCATGATGTACTGCCTCACCCCAGGCCAATCCACAGGGTCAATGGACTATGGATGAAAACCTCCAATACTGTGAGCTAAAATAAATCTTTTAGGTGGGGAGAGGGACACTAATTAAACAATCACAGAGGCCAGTGGACAGTCAGAATGGTGTTAAGTGCAGCATAGGAGAGCTTTGCGGTACCGCAAGGAGGATAGTGTCACAGGGGAATTGATCTCAGGCTCACGTGCCACGAAGCTGAGCACCACCCAGAGGGGCACTGTCCTGCCCAACACTACCCAGTGAGAACCTCTACCCAGGGACAGAACCTCTGTCCCTGCCACACTCAGTGGCCTGTGGAGTCCTGAGAGCTACACAGACTGCTGCTGCCTGGACCCTGCAAAGTTCTGGCTTTGTATTCTTCTGATGCCTCTCAGGACTGAGGCCAAAGCACAAGGCTCATGAGTGTGAACAGGGCTGCTGCCATCAGGATCAAGCTCTGCTCTCCAGGAAAGGTCCCTGCTCCATCTCCGACACTTCTCAGGTCAGGCAAGCAGAAAGTTGGCAGAGCAAGAGTGTGGAGGGGGGTGCAGGGATTGCATTGCTTCCTTGCTGTTTCTCCCCATTCTGCGGGGCAGCTGCCCCTGGGTTTCTTATTTTTGCTGAATTCCTGAATTATCCCTCTCCAGGGGCTTCAAGTCTCAGTTCAGATCCTTTCTGTGTCCAAGCGACCCACCTCTCTCCTCCTCTTCCTCATGTTGCTATATTCCAGGGTCTGCACACCAAACTTGGAGAGATTCTTTCACTGCTGCTCACTGCTCCACCATTTTCCCGGAAGTTCTAAATTTATTTTAAAAGGAGAGACACCCCTGTCCAGGGGCCTACAGCCTTAGCACACCAGCAGAAGGAATAAGATGCGTTGACATCTGAAGTCTGATTTCCATTCCAGTTACCCTCTTTCAAAGCCCTGGGACTGTATTGAGTGCCCTCCTCCACACTCTTGCTCTGCCAACTTTCTAACTGCTTGCCTGGCCTGAGAAGTGTTGGAGATGGAACTGGGGAGAGGCAGCAGGGAAGCTTCATGGCTTCCATGTCTGGTGGAGGCCCTGTCTGCCAGGGAGAACCAGCAAGGAAGCAGCCTCCACCTCCTGCCTCCCTCCCCCCACCCCACCATGAGCAACTGGACGTGACACAGGCTGGGATGATAATAACTGAAATAAGGAAGCAATCTGACATTTAAATTGTTTGACTTTGCAAGTCTGGGGCCAGTAGCCTGAGCAACTAATTAGAGGATAAGCTTAGGCGATATAGTAATGATTGTGGATTTCCTACCATCCTATCACTGTTTTGTTTTACTTTACTGTTGTTTTACTTCCTTTAAAAATAAACAAAATGAATTTAGCATTAGGCTAGTTAGACCTCACTCTTCACATTGAAATCATAAACAAACTTTATTTTTTTAAATTTTACTTATTTATTTTATGAGGTTGAAGCCAGGATCTCACACATGCTAGGTAAGCACCCTACCATTGAACTGCAACCTGACATCCTAAAGGGCTCTTTTGGCTGCAATTAACCCAATTAGCTTAAGCTAAAAATGGAAATACTGAGGTCCCATGACCCAGTTATGAGAAGGATAGCGGTAGGTAACCCTAACCTTCAGGCACTACTATCTCTGTTTTTGTTGTTTAGTATTTTCGCTTCATTCTAGCCTACTTCATATGGACTTCTCCCATGTGTTAGGAACATGGCCATCCACAGCTTTAAATTCTACTCTTCTGCTTGAGTATGAAGAACAACAACAACAAAATCCTTCTCTTCCAAATTTCAGTTTAAAATAATCTAGATAGAGAAGCCAGGGGACATGGCCTGGTGCACTGTGACCAGGAGTGCAGAAAGGACTGGCCCAGCTTGGGTTATAAACTCACCCTTGTGATGGGAGAAGGGCTGAGATGTGTTTGGGGAAGGAGGATACTGTAGACAGAGGCTGAGGAGACATGAAGTGGGGGGAGAACAAAGGGAGGAACATGGAACTGGGATCATTTTCAGAGACCACGTAGATTAGAAAGCTACTGAGTGCCAAAGAAGACTCAGGTTATAGGTCAGTGCAGGAGTCTAAGAAATTGATAATAAAGTACAAAGAGACAGTGCTCCAGAATCTGAATGGAAAGAAATCTTGGGGTCAGCTAGGCACACTGGCACACACCTGTAATCCCTCCACTCCGGAGACTGAGGCAGGAGGATTGCTGCCTGGGCTACAATGTGAGCTGAAGTCCAGCCCGAACTGCATAGTGAGACCCTGTCTCAAAAAGACCAAAGAGAGACAGAGACAGAGACAGAGAGAGAGACAGAGACAGAGACAGAGACAAAGACAGAGACACACACACACACACAGAGAGAGAGAGAGAGAGAGAGAGAGAGAGAGAGAGAGAGAAATCTAAGGATCATTTAAATCAAACTCCTATATAATACATCAGACCCAGAACGTGTAGTTACTCATTGAGTTTGTGTGTACTGCTTCACAGTAACCCTTCCCATTGGGCAACATCTTCTGATACTATAGTCTTCTCTTGAGTCCAATCCATATTTCCACGCAACTTCCACCTCTGGGGTTACTTTGGACTTTGGGGGACAGTCAGAATATAAATCAACCCCTCTTCCCCATGGAACTGCTTTACCAATAAACTATAGTCCCTAGTAGTAGTACCTGTTCTCCAGCAATGCCATGAGGACTCGATGAGCATGTCACCTCTAGGAAGGGCTCGGTGTTAGCACTGACTAATGTAATTTGAAAATACCACTCATGGCCTCTGTCATCCTTAGCTACTCATTACCCACCTGGGTAGTAACAGTGACTAACATTCCTTGAAGGTTTGCTATGTGAGAGGTCTCCTGTCGCCACACTTTCTTTTATGGAGTCCTCATAGTGATTCTAAGTAATCTGTGTTGTATCCCCTGAGAAGATAAGTTATCTGCTCAAGATGACATTGTGATAGAACTAGGGCAGGAACTAGGCTGTCTGACTCAAAGCCTGCCTGTTTTACCTGATCGCTCGTGCACTCAGGTCTACAGACTATTACCATTCGTCTCTGGACAAGTTCCCAGCAGCCAGTGTTCTTCTGTGCGACCCCACCATGCACCACTACCCAAATGGTCCCATAGCAGAAGGACTTCCACAGCGTCTCCAGAAACTTTGTAACTTCAGAGCCGAGGCAGATGCCAGGCAGAGCTGGGTCCAGAGGGGCTGAGACTGATTCTCATTCATCCTTGCACTTGTCACTGTGCAAGGATCATTTTCAAAACAGGAACAGAACCGCGATTCTCAGATATAAAACAAACACATGCTAAATACTTCACTCAGCTCATTATTGAGAAAGCCAGCAAGATGTTATAATTCAAAGGGGAATCCAAATAACAGATCCATGTATAGATCAGGAAGTTTGGTATACATGTGCAGTGGAAGCAAAATCGGCTTTTTCCAAAGTTAAGGAGGAAAGTCGGAAAGAGTTTGTGTGTCAACAGACAAGAATTATTTTACTTTATTGTCAGGTCTCTAACACTTATAGATTTGTAAAATAGTTCAAAAGCCATAAAAGGCTAGGTTCGGTCTGGAAGGGCACATACTAGGTCAGAGGTCAGCAAACTTTTATTACAAAGGACAGAAGGTAGATATTGTAGGCTTTGTGGCCATAGAGTCTTTGCTTTAACTTCTCAACTCTGTCTTTGAAATATGAAAGGAACTATACATTCTACATAAACCGATGAGAATAGCTGTGTTCCAGTAAAATTTTAAATATGGGCACTGCTCAGGAGGCTGAGGTAGGAGGAGCGTTGTGAGTTCAAGGTTGGCTTAGGCTACAATGTGAGCGCAAGGCCAGACTGAACTACACAGTGCGACCCTGTCTCAAACTACTAGGGCTGGGAGTTTGGCTCTGCAGTTTAAGCACCTGCCTGGCAGGCGTGAGGTTGTGAGTTCAATACTCGGTGCCAAAATAAAAAAAAAAAAAAGGACACTGAAATTTGTCACCAAATAGTATTCATTTTCTCAACTTTTAAAAATGTAAAATCTGTTCATAGGATAAGTACAAAAACAGGTGGCTGCTGGAGTTTGCCACAGAAGCAGTAGTTATCAAACTCCTGCTCAAATCAAAAGTTTTTCATCGAAGCATGAATTTTTCCCTTGTCTCCCCCTATGACAGGCAGAACAATGGTCTCCTAAAGATGCCCATCCCCAATTCTTAAAGTCTGCGAGTATTTTATATAACAAGGTGGGGTGGGGATTAAGGTTGCTATTCTGATATCCTTGATGAGACCAATGTAATCCCAAAGGTTCTTAAATAGGAAAGAGGGGGAAAAAAGAGTCAGGACAGAGATAGCATCATAAGGAAGACTTGGGCTGGGGATATAGCTCTGTGGCACAGTGCCTGCCTGGCAAGCACAAGGTTCTTAGTTTGACGGCTGGTGCCAGAAAAATAAAGAAAGAAAGAAGACTTGACCACTGCTGGCTCTGGAGACGGAAGGGAGGTACGAACTAAACAGGCAGCCTTAGAAACTGGCAAAGGGAAGGAAATGGCTTCTCCCTAGAGCATAAAAAACACCTTGATTTCAGCCCAATATGGCACTTCTGACTTCCAGAATTACAGGAGAATTAGCTTGCGTGTGTTGCTGGGGATTGAACCCAGTGCCTTGTGTATGCTGAGTACACACTCTGCCACTGAGCTACATCCCCAGCTGAATTGTGGGTTTTTTTTCTTTGGTACCAGAAACCGAACTCAGGACCTCATGCTTGCCAAGCCAGCACTGTGCCTACTGAGCTATTTCCCCAGCCCCAGTTGTGTTTAAGTCCCCAACTTCATGACAGTTTGTTACCGCAACAATAGGAAACAAATGCACACCTATTGAATAAAAGTAGTCTCAAAGAAAGATTATTCTTGATCACAAAAAAAGGCTGGTCTCTTTAGGTTTGGCTGAATTATAAACATTAGTATAGCAAGGATGCTAATTTATCAAACAAACCTTACAAAATAAGCTCAAAATTTTAAGGTATCTCAGTTTGGATGAACTCCTCTCTTTCTGAGTTCCTCAAGTATCTAAAATACTCGGGCTTCCCCAGAAGTGCGCTTCCTTACTCACTTGTAAGACTGGGAACCCTGTCACCTGGATACCAGGGCAGGTTTCCTGGGAGGGCTTTGAAAGCAACGGCTCCAGGAGAGTCACACTTATTTCCTTAAAAGGTTTCATCATGCCTGATTAAGTCAGCACCATTCTCAAATAGGACAAGGCCAGGCCTTGATTGCAAAACCAATTATTCCAATCATAGTCTGGTACAAAGAAGGACACTGGTAACAAGCTGATGTAAATAACTATATGCCACCAAAAGTAAAAACTCAAGAATTTCTGCAGGAGGAGAAGAAGGAAATTAGGCAAAGAGAACATTTTTTTTTTTTCACTGTGCTGGGGAATCAAACTCAGGGCCTCATGTACACTAGACAAGTACTCTGACCTGAGCTACACCCCGGTTCAAGATGGCATTTTTAAATGTTTCATTTCAGTTTAGAAAAGCAGAGCCCACTAAACTGTTTTGAGTTACATATACTTTTTTTAAAAAACTTCCTTACATATTCAGAAAACAGAACATTAAAGCATCAATGGTATTTCAAACTACAATCCTCCCTCATCAGTTCTTTCAGTCCTGTGTAATTAATTCTTGTTGATCCCCTGGATCTTTTTGTTCTTCTCTTTTTTGTAGTACTAGGAATTGAACCCAGAGCCTTCACACTGAGCTACATTCCCAGTTCCTCATATTTTTTATTTTGAGATAGTGTCTCTCTAAGTTACAAGGTTGCCCGGACTGGGTTTGAACGTATGATCTTCCTGTCTCAGCCTCCAGGAGTGCTGAGATTATAGGAGTCACCACCATGCCCAGCTTCCTCTGGATCTTGAATTAAGAATTTCACCAAGCCATCTACTGCTTGTCTAAAAAAGTTACAGTCTGAAAATTGTCTAAGTGATGGCAAAAGAAGTCTGTACCAAGGAGTTTATCACCTCATACACATCTTTCTTCCCCCCAGACAAGTCTTGCTACATAGTGCAGGCTGGCCTTGAACTCACGATCCTCCTGCCCCAGCCTCCCAAGTGCTAGCATTACAGGGGTGAGCCACCATGCTTACAGTCTATCCTTTAACATATCAAGAGTTTGATGTATCTGGTAAATTCTTTTCTGTATTATGGGGAAGGGGAAGGTCTGAAAGATCTCTTCTTTGTCAGAGACATAAATTCTTGGCTGGTTGCTAACTGTTGAGTCACTAGAGAGGCATCAGAGGAAAATAAAATCTATCTGGAGATGACCTCATAGTGAAACAGATCATACTGCTGCTTGTTCACACTCTTCTTCAATTGCAATGTTACAAGGAAAAAATGAAGCTAATTGAGTAGACCTAAGAGCCATGATAATTGTGTGTGTCTGTGTGTGTGTGTGCATTTGCTGGGGATCAAGCCCAGCGCCTCTCACACACTAAGCAGGTGTTCCACCACTGAGCCACGCCCCAGTCACATGACAAATTCCTGGACTCCCTGATTTTGTACCTAACGTTGGACCATTTAATGGCTCATAGCTTTCATCAGATCCTCAGAGAAATCTCTGTCCTCAAAAAGACTATAAACAACTGAACCAGACGAGTTTTAAGACTTCTTAGAGCTGACATTTTGATTTCTGATTATTCCTCCTCCCACCATTTTCATCGTCTACTCTGAGGCTCATGGCTGCAGGCCTGAGGTAACTCGATAGCTCCACTAGGACTTTCTAGTCCTCTCCTTAAAAGGACACAGCTACCCTCACCCTGAACACTGGGCCGCCTCCGGTCAGGGCTGTTTTTCTGGTTACTTTAACACAATTCTATGTAGATGGTGTTTTTTTTTTGTTTGTTTGTTTTGTTTTTTACTGAAAATTGTACAAAGTGATTTTTCTTAAATATTTCTACCTTCTAGTAACCTAAGTCCTACCTTTCCAATTTGAACTGTTTACTTCTTTGAAAGCCCAACTTGGAGATGAAACAGTTCATGTAAACTTGTTTTGAAGGAAATGGCCGAGCAGAAATCTGGGATAATCTGAGCATCCAACTAACAAATGGTGGCAATGGATTATAAACTAGAGAATAAAAATGTGTTCACGAGTCCTCACTGACATAAATGCCTGGGAGAAAGGGAAAGCTCTTCCATTGCTACAGAGTAACAACAAATTTAGAAGACATGTTGATGAGGAATATAGTCTCAAAGAATATCCTCACAATGTACTTATTAATTTCAAGTGAAAATTCAGCATCTTTACAGTGAAGAAATCTGACAGCGTTTTTAAAAAATGATACTGGGGAACGAGCCTAGGGACACACATGCTAGTCAAGCAAAAGCTGTGTCCTCGGCCTTCTAAACTTGAGGTATGGCCCAGCTAAGTCACCCGGTCCAGTCTCAAAGAAAAGTTAAGGGATGATTTCAGGTATAAAGAAACCAACAACTGAAAGCAATGTGTGACCCTGGCTCAGAGTCAGGTCTGGGAAAACAGTGCTGTAAGAGACATCGCTGGGACTGTGGCTACAATCTGAAAATAGGCTCTGGAGGAATTGTATCAAAGTTTGATTTACTGATTTTGATAACTATACTGTGGTAATGAATGTCATTGTTCTTAAAGAGATACACTTGAAATATTTATGCCCAATATCACCAATTTATAGTCTCAAAACTTATGGAAGCAAAAACACACAGAAGGACAAATGGAGCAAAATATAAATAACTGGTGAATCTGGATAAAGGGCACAGGGGGTTTCTTGTACTATTTTTGCAACTTCTCTGAAATTACATGAAAATAAATTACAAAAAATAAACCAAAATAAAACCCTTAATTTTATCTCACAGTGCTGAAAATATTCCTAAAATGAATTTACTTTCTTATTCAACACACTTAAACATAACTGGAACCTTTCTGAAACAAATTTATCCAAGATTCTACATCTTTGATAACCACTTATGCACTATTTATCAATGAGAAAAATTAATCTAACAATTTAACTAACTTTCCATATAATCAAAATGTGTTCTTTCAAGACATTCTTTCAGCAAGCATGCAGGAGTCTTCTACATGCCATACACATCTTGGTTTTTGTTTTGTTTTGTTTTGTTTTTTGTCTTTTTGAGACAGGGTCTTGCTATGCAGTTCAGGTTGGCTTTGAGCTCTCTTTGTAGCCCAGGCTGGTCTTGAATTTGCAATGACCCGCCTGCCTCAGCTTTCTGAGTGCTGGGATTTCAGGTATGCACCACCATGCCCGTCTGCCAGACACATTTTGGGTATTAGGTGAAACCAAAAGAACAAGCCCTTAGAGAGCTTATATTCTAGTAAGAGGGAGACAGACAATGAGCAATAGACATGATTAATAAGTAAATTACATATTGAAGGTTAAAAGATGAAAAGTGCTGTAGAAAGAGTAGAGTAGAATAAAGGGTATCAGTAGTATATGGTGAAGGCTGAGCATGGTGGTACAGGCTATATCCTAGCACTCAGGAGGCTGAGACAGGAGGATCACCACAAGTTCAAGGCCAGCCTTGGCTATATACTGAGTTCAACGCTACCTGGAGTACACAGTAATACCCCATCTTAAAAAAATTTTTTTTTAATTAAAAAAAAAATGTAAGGAGAAGGAAGCCAGGCTAGGATGCAACCTTAAGTAGGGTAGGCAGGAAAAGTCTTATTGTGGGGAAGGCATTTTGATACATACAGACATGAAGGGAGAGAAAAAGCTTGGCAGATATCTATATATAAAGCTATCTGGGCCAAGGGAGTGGCTAGTACAAAGGCCCTGAGGTAGAAGTGGTCTAGTTTCAAGGAGCAGTAAGAAAACCACTGTGGCTACCGTGGAGTGGGAAATAACATTCTTGCTCAAAATCAACCACTGGCTTCCTATTTCTTTAAAAAAAAAAAAAAGAAAGTCCTTGTAACAGAGAGTAACATCCTACAGACCTGATTCTTACTACCTTTTCCTCTTTTCAAGTACATAAACATATTTGTTTTAACTGCGGTGAAACAAAAAAAAAATTTTTTTTTAATGTATTATCACCAGGTCTGGTGCACACCTGTAGTCCCACTGCTTGGGAGGCTGAGGCAGGAAGACTGCTTGAGCGCAGGTGCCTGAGACTAGCCTGGGGAACACAGTGAATCCTCATGTGAGGAAAAAGACAAAAAAGGCTGGGAGGGATGCAGGCCAGTGATACAGTACATGAGGCCTGATTCAATCTCTAGAACCATTTTTTTAAAAAAGCATTTCAAACACAAGAACTACTTTTTTTTTCCCTTATGACAGGTTTTACAGTTACACTATACATAATGACAGTAGCTCCTGAGAACTGTGTGTAGATTAAAATGGTAAAGAACACTGGGTGTGGTGGCACAAGCCTGTAATCCCACCACTCTGGGCGGCTGAGACAGGAGGATCATTAAAAGTTCAAGGCCAGCCTGGACTACAAAGTGAGTTCAAAGCCACCCCAAACTACACAGTGAGACCCTGTCTCAAAAAAAAAAAAAAAAAAAAAAAAAAAAAAAAAGGCAAGGACCGTCAGAGCATAACATGTGAATGTGTGACTTACATATGGGGTATAGGAAGGTCCAGAGTTTTATGTCCAGACTTTTCCTCTCCCTGCTGGTTCCTTATAGTTTTCCTCCAGCAAAACCTGGAGACATCTGTTTCAGAGAATCACACAACTTCAGATTATGTCTCAAGTTCCCTTTTAGCTCTAGACTGACACCCCATTTTCCAGAAGAAAAAGCAGCCCAGAAAGACCAAGTTGTTGAAGGAATGCAGAGTGGCACGACCAAGAAGCAGGAAAACCTGGACCGTTTTAGTCCTCAGGTGCCGTCTTCTCCACCCCCAGTTCATCTCAGTCTCCCAGAAGACAAAAGCACGAAGTTTCCTCATCCAAGAATAAAACCTTTTACCCTATTATTCTTGGGGAACAATTATGGAGTGTTTCAGGTTGTGTCACTGATGACTCGCTAGCATTTTGCAACTCCAAATAACTTCAGGGTTCCCATAGCAACTCACTCTACTTTGGAAACTGACATTGTTCCCTAATCCATGTGGGAAGGAAAAAGAGTTTCTCCTAGGAAATTGTAAGCAGGTGGGATAGGCCAGGGCTGCAGTGTGGAGACCCGGATGCTCTCAGGGACTTTGTCCTCGTGAAGATGGTGAAACTTCCTTGTTCACCACTGAGTGACTCACCAATCTCTGACCATCTGGGACCGATCCCGAGAAAGGAAGTCTACCATACTACAATGCTCAGCAGGACCAAGGCCAGAAATTACCATCTTAAGCTCCATCAAGGCACAGAAATTCTCCTAAAGGATGGTGTTTTCACAGAAAAGGTGTTGCACACCAAAAAGATTTGTGTTTGCAAATAAATTTAAAATCTTATCACATGAAATTATTTGGGGGCCGTGCTTTGATGTCTGCAATCTAAATTAAAAGAAAACTGTTCTTTTACTCACAACACTTCTGCCACCAAATCTGTGGTTTGTTTCTATACCAATTCTCCAACTCACAGGACAGCAGCTGGGTGCCCAATGGTTCAACTCAATTCTGTCAGTAACTATGATGAGTAAGCACAGGCCAAAAGTTAAGCATTCCATCCCATAAAGACTGTCCCCAGTTACAAGTGTCTTATGCTTCTGATGGGATGGTTGGCTATAAATAGGGGATTCTCCAAACCCCTTCTTTGGGTATAATGATTTCATACAATTCAGGAAAACACCTTACCTACTTTTACTGATTTACTATAGAGGCTACAATTCAAAACAGCCAGGCAGAAGAAACACATAGGGCAAGATGTGGGTGAGGCTTCTGTGCATTCTCCAACACCACCAATCTCCCAGTACCTCGATGCTGTTGTTCACTGTCAACTTGGTTGGCTGGCTAGGGGATTAGTAAAAGTACACTTCTGGGTGAGTCATGGAGGCATGACCTTGAAGACTACAGCTGATCCCCAGCCCCTGACCCTTCCTCTATGGCACCATTTCCCTGCTCTGCTTCCCAGACGGCCTGAACTAAGCAGCTTTGCTGCACCACACCCTTCAACCATGATGTTTCTGCTTCGGGACTAGCTAACCAGGGGCTGAATCCCCTGAAACCATGAGTCAAATTAAACCTCTCCTCCTTTAGATTGTGAATGTTGGGTATTTTGTCCAGCCACAGAAAAATTAATACATTCATCAACCAAGAAATCCATTGAAATCGCATTGTTAAGGAATCTTTGTAAGACCAGGCATGGTGGTGCATGTCTGTAATCCCAGAACTTTGGGAGGCTGGGTCAGGAGGATTGCAAATTTGAGCCCAGCATAAGCAACTTAGCAACTCAGGAAGATCCTATCTCAAAATAAGTAAAAAGTACTGGTGATACTCATTGCAAAGGGCCTGTGTTCAATCCACAATAAGGGAAAGGGGTTTAACCTCCCCTCTCCCCTTTCCTTTGAGGTTGTTGGTTTTGATACCAGTTCCAGTTCTCTAATACAGTAGTTAAGTCTTTCTGATGACCAGCTCTATCCTAAGGGCACTCCAGGAAGTCTCCCCATAAGTGTAAATTCAGGTGTGATTAAAAAAGGGATTTCTTAATAACAAAAGACAACTTTTTATCACTCAGGAAATTGCAAGGGCTTTAGGAGTTGTGTGCTAAGAATCCAGGCAAAAGCTAAATATTATATATATACATATACTTTTTCTTGTCTGGGACAGTTTTCCTGTGCAGTTCAGGCTGGCCTTGAACTTACTTTGTAGCCCAGGCTGCCCTTGAATTTACAGCAATCCTTCTGCCTCAGCTTCAAGTGCTGGCATTACAGGCATGTGCCACCATGCCTGGCCATAAATACTGTATTTCTAATACTGCCACACTTACTTTGAAATGAATCACAAGAATACAATGAATTGGCTGAGGGGGATGGGTAAGCACTAAGCAAGCACAGTAATGCAGTAACTAGAAGCCAAGTGGTCAACAAAGAGGTCATCACTATTTCTTTTTTCCCTGAGTTTTTTTTTTTTTTTTCCTAAGTTTTAAAATTTCACAATTACAACTGAATGCAGATGTCTTGTCCTCTGGGTGAATGATTTGGGGATGACAATGCACAATGTAGGTACCATTGTTGCCCTCCTTATTGATGTGTTTTAAAATTTCGTTGTTTTTTTTTTTCCTCCTTTTTTCTTTTTACCCTTGAAATAAAATGGATTTGGAAAAAACATAAAATAAAGTTTCACAATTAGAAGTTGAAATAAACTTAAAAACATCTCACATTATGAGAAAACAAGGATGAGATAAAAGTATGAGGGGAAAAGATGGTACAGAAAAAGATAGAAGAAAAAAGGCAGATGAAAGAGTATGCCTTCAATTTCCATTCTCTCAATTCTGTCCATGAGAACTGCTTATGGCATATTTTAACTGCAATAGATTGAAATTATTGAAATACATCTTAGTGTTAAAAGGAACCCAAACAACCAGGTGTAGTGGCACATGCCTATAATCCCAACACTTTAGGAGGTTGAAGCAAGAGAATCTCAGGTTTGTGCCCAACCTGGGCAATTTAGTGACTCAGCAAGACCTTATCTCAAAAAGAAGGGTCAGGTACGCTAGGGATGTAGCCTGGTGCCATGCTTCTGAAGTTCAGTCCACATCCTCAAAAACAAAAACAAAAACAAAAAACAAACAAAACAAACAAACAAACAAAAAAAAAACAGCTGACAGACTTTTTTAAGAATGCCAAATTACTAAATGGTGTCTTTGTGCCACAAGTTCAATATCCCAAAATAGAAGTGAACCTATTTTGTTTGTTTGCAATACTGGGGAACTGAATCCAGGGTCCGGGTCATGCTAAGCAAGCACTCTACCACTGAACTACACATGCAATCAAGCTGTGGTTTTTAAATATTAAGGCCTAGCACCCAAGTCCCAGGACTAAGGGAAACATAGTTGGAAAATGTCAAGCTTGATGTTCATTTTTTAGTGTTCAAAAAAGTGACCGCAAATGTAAAAACAAGATTTTAAATAAAACCTTTTAAGTTTGAAGGTAAAAATTTTCTAAGTTTCATAAAAACATTGTACACACAAGTGAGTTTACTTTTATTCTAGAGAGCAACCAAGACGTGGTATTTGTGAGAATGGGGGCCCCTGGCGGTCAGAGCTGGGAAAAGTCCAACTTTCCCACCAAGTTTCCCCAGCGCCACCCCCATACCGGGATTTCAACACAGGGCCTCGGATGCTCTAGCACTGAGCTACATCCCCAGCTGTTTTTATTTAATTTTGAGAGAAGGTCTTGCTAAGTTTCCCAGGTTGCATTTGCCCTTCTGATTCACCTGTCTACATGGTACCGGGAACCAAGCACCACCCTTGGCTCCAGCACCCACCTCTTCTTTCTTTTCCCCTCCCTCCTTCTCTTCTTGGGGAGCACTAGTTGACTAGTCTTTTTAATTTCCTCCACCATTTCACTAGTCACTATACCCTTTATACCCCACCCCGTGCCTAGTATTAATTTTTGTGCGTGTTGAGGATGGAATCCAGGGTCTCTACCACTAAGCTACTCTCCCAGGTCCACATTCATCTATAGTACAGGGCTGCAGGCATCTTGGACATTCCAAGTGCAATCTGTTACACAATTTCCTTCTTAGAGTCTGGAAGAGCCTCCAGCCGTCTTCTAATTGAAAAGGATCAACGGAAAGAGTGATTCCTTAAACAAGAAGCCCTGGGTGCTGACAGCTGCCCTAAGTTTACTAATTGTGATTCGTGGAAATCATTCCCTTTGGGTTTGCCTTCCTCATGTATCTCCTCCCCTCCTTAGTTGAGTCCTTAGGTCTCTCAGTAGTGCCCATTTCTGGGATCAGCAGCCTAGACCTTGATTGCCTGACTCTCCCATTCTTTCTCAGCAGAGGAGGCCACCTTAGTTGCTTCCAACAGCATAGCTGCAACCATTGCAAGGATGAAGGAAAAAATGAACAGACCACGCTTTAGCTCATTAAAGACCAAGGAAACTAGTCAAAGATACTAAAATGGTTGGACTCAGTATGTGTTACTTAAATTTTATGAAGACGTAAAAAAAAAAAAAATAGGTGTGGGGGTGCATGTCTGTAATCTCAGTACTCTGGGAGGTTGAGACAGGAAGACTGCAAGTTCAAGGCCAGTCTGGGCAACTTAGTGACTTAGATTCTATCTTTTAAAAAAAGTTCGAGGATACAGCTCAGTTCAAGTCCTTGGTTTCAATCTCCAGTACTAGGAAGGGAAAAAAAAAATGGTCAATTTGGTGAGTCATTAAGTGAAGAGACCTGTGTCCTGACACAACATTCCTGGATCTTGTTTTACCTGTAAAATGGAAAAGTGAGACTGCCACTTTCCTGTTTTCTTTTTGTGCTGTTAGAGATCAAACTCAGGGCCTCACAAACACCAGGCAAGAAAGGAGCACCAATTTCCTAGGAGTGGTGTAAGAATTAGACTTCAGCCAGGCGTGGTGGCACACGGAAGCTGCTGGAGGGTCCAGCTACAAAGTGAGCTCAATGCCAGCCTAAACTGCATAGTAAGACCCTCTCTCTCTCTCTCTTTCTCTCTCTCTCTCTCTCTCTGACACACACACACACACACACGAAGAATTAGACTTCAGCCAGTTCCTGGCCAGTGGCCAGCCTATGATGGACTGCCTCAGTCACCAGACTGCCCAGGCATTCATTTTGTTCAAGGTCACAGTTGAGTTCTGACATAGATTTGACTTCAAAGCCCAGAACTTTAAAACCTTTCATACTGTAAATCATAATACAGAAAAGTACATGAAGCATCGATTAATGATTCTTATAGAAGCACCCATGGAACTAACCACCATGTTGATCAAAAACACAGCTCTGAAAGTAATCTTTTCATATCCCCCACTTTCCCTTGAGGTAACCACTACCCCAATTTCAATTGTAATCATATCCTCACTTCTGCTTATAGCTTTAGGAACTCCTAATTTTGATTGATGTCTTTGGTAAACACTGTAATATTCATCTGTGCTGTAGTAGCCTAAATTAACTTTGTATGAGGATACCATAACTCATCCAGTTTTTGAAATTTGAGTTGTTTCTAGTTTTTGGCATTTACAAATGCTACTGTCCACATTCTTATATATGTGCCCTGACACATGACAGCATGTTTCTCCATGGTAGAGATTTAAGGATTGTTCATACTGTCTTGGGATATATGTGTTTCTGAAATAATTTCTTCTTGGTATTGGGGATTCAACTCAGTGAACACTGAGCTACATCCCCACTTTTTTTGTTGCTGTGGTTTTAAGGCAAAGTTTTTCCAAGTTATTCAGGCTAAATTAAGTGTGCTCCACCACACCTGGCTTGTATTTCCAAATTACTGAGTAAAGAGAAACTGTCTTATAAACTGTTCTTACTTTGCCACCAGCAGTGTATGAGTGTTCCTTTTGCTCCATGGTTCCACCAATGTTTGCCTTTGTCAGACATTTTTGTTTCCTCCACTCACTAGAATGGCATTGTGCTGTGGTCTGGATACACTTGGACACATTTCCTTGATTACCACTGAGGCTGAGCACTTTTTTATGTTTAGCAATCACCTGTTATTATGCGCTGATTCATGATCCAGGTGCCTTCCCTAGGTTTTTTGGGGGTTTTTTTGTTTTTGTTTTTGTTTTGTTTTGTTTTGAGACCGTGGGCTAACATCTAAGTAAGTCACTAAATTGCTTGGGCTGGACTCAATCTTGCAATCCTGCCTCTGCTTCCCAAGACGGCCAGGACTGGAAGTATTCAATACTACACCTGACTTGTCCTCATTTTTTATTGTGACTAATGTTCTTCTTTCTGCTCTGCTTCACGACTGGTCCTTGATAAATGGTCCAAACAACAGAGAGAGGGAGGATATGTATCAAGGTTATCCTTTGTAACACTTGTAGTGCTAAAGAGAGCTATCCAGAGTAGGCTTAATAAATGCAAACTGGTAACAAATCCATAATCCTTTTCTACAGTCTTAAAGCCCCGAAGTTTCAACACCAAAATAATCTTGTTTTTAGTATAAAATCCCTTTGCCCCCAAAACCTGAACTTAAGTGAGCCTACTTGTTTTTATCATGTTTTTTCTATATAGAAACAACGTGTTTGACTACAGATTCTGCTTTGGACCCTGCTGTGCTACTAGGGATTGAACCCAGAGACAGGCTACCACTAAGCTATATTCCCAGCAACCTCCCCCACCTTTTTTTTTATATATATATTTTGAGACAGTATCTAAGTTGCCCAGGCTTGCCTTAAACTTCTGATCCTTCTGCTTCAACCTCCCCAAATAGCTTCAATTATAGGTGTGCACCACCGCAGCTGGCTCATTTACTGAATTACTGTAGTGTTTCTAGTATCATGAAAAAATGCTTTATATACATAATAGGACCTCTGTGACAATTAAATAAAGTGGTATTATTAGCTCTTTCACATTTTACACAGGAAACATTGGACAGGTTAAACTGCCGAGTAAGATTCATGCTCATCGAAACTGGCGTATTTTATAAGATGCACACGTAGCATATTTGACATACCTTATATGAAGAATAATTTAAAAGTATCATCAATGTATATATAAAAGCAGTAAATTAGAGTGAGCTACAGGAATGCCTGAGCAGAGTTGCAGAGAAATAATTTAAATGAATTAAGTCAATTACAGAGCTAGCAAGGCCCTCAGAACCCATGATGTTGATTTTAAGAACACTGAGGTCCACTGAGATTAATGGATATACCCAAAGCCTCACAGCTAGTCAGTCTGCAAACATGAAGATTTTTTTCTCTCCTTGTACTGGGGCGATTGTCCCCAGGGCTTTGTATGCTTAAACAAGTACTCTTATCACTGAGTCACATTCCCACATTTTTTTTAAAACAATGTCGTACTAAATTGCCCACGCCGGCCTCAAACAGGATTCTCCAGACTCAGGCTGGACAGCAGCTGGGATTAAGGTGTGGGTTACCACACCTAGCTAAACATATTGACTTTAGTTTGTTAAACTCTAACAGGACTTCCTGACATTGGAGAGATCAACAACCAATAATGCATTCCTCTTTACGTGTACTTTAAAGAAAATGTTAATCCTGAAAAACTCAATACTAAATAAATTTCAAAATATTTCAAATCCCTTTCTCCCTTTGCAAATTGATGTATTTACTTCAAGTCTCAGCAGTTGGTGTTTTCTTGTTCAAAACCAACCACTTCGCCTTTCAAATTCTTTAGCCTTCCTCATGAGCCTGGGCCTGATCCTGCAATCCTTATCTTGGGGTGTAGCTACTACCTATCAGCAAATCTAACTGGAACTCTGGTGGTGATGCTGGACCTCCTGCATCTCCAAATCAACACCTATTTCCTACCTTAGCCTTGTCCAATGAGCCTGGAAGTAGACGAGAAAGAGGAAGAGAATTCTCTCTTCAGGTTTGTTCAGCTGAGCACTGTCTTTCAGTTCCTTTTTCATACTTGAAAAATACTAGAATTCACCTTGGTATAGACAGTAATCTGCCTCTGCACACCCTTCCCCCAAGTGCTACAGGTATGCTAAACAATTTGCTTACATTTAGGTCAAAACACTTTTGGAGAAATCACTACAAGATATTTAAAAGTACCAGAAACAGACACTACTAAGTACGTGTCCAAAGCCAGTCTTATTTAACTTGGATTAGTAAGACAGTAACTAGCCTCAAAATCATCCAAAGTTTTGACATCCAGCCTCCAAGATGGCCCACATAGTTCCGACTTCCTATTATTCCAGCCAGTGTAGGCCCTTCCCACAGGGCACAGGCCGAGCAGTGTACACAGTGGGAAAGTATGGAGATGCTGGAGGCCTGCTAGATTACTCACATTAAGGTGGAAGCTAGCTGCATATCCTAAGAACATTCAATCAGTCTACAAAGAGGTCCACTTAGCTAGGAATGAGGGTCCTGCCAACAACACACCCTGCTAGGCATGTGAGTGTGCCACTTCAGAAATAAAACCTCCAGCCCAGCCAAGCTCTTGGATGATCACAACTTCCTAAGCCAGAGTCACTCAGCCAAGCCACTCTTGGGTCCTGATCCCAGAGTAACTGTATGGGATAGGACATGTTCATGTTAAGCTACCAAGTTTGTGGAGGGAGTAATTTGCTACATAGAAATAAATAACACACGGAGTTCTCGAGACATGTAACCCATACAATATAAATCATGGAAATTTTGACCTGTAATTTTATCTACTGAGAAGACTAAGGACTTTGAGCTGTGAACAACTAAGAGGTTGATCAATCTTGGTATTTTTTTGTTGTTGTTGTTTTTTTTTTTTTTTTTTTGGTGCTGGGGGTCAAACTCAGACCTCACACTTGCCAGGCAGGCGCCTGTGCCACCGAGCTCAATCTCTGGCCCTCATACATCAATCTTTGTAAGACAGCTGACAATTCCAACTATGGGTTACAGCTGGGCTCTAGACTGTATTAGGCAATCCATTTTTAAAAACCTGAGAGCCAGACAAAGTACCCTGCAACGCCACAAAAGACTTCAACTTATGATCACAAGTGAAAGTCATATGCCTTACGAGAAGAAAATTCCCGAACTTAAACCCGCTTTCTCCTCCTGCTTTATTACTGGCCACATGCTTAGATTTTTAGCCATGTGTGCCCAAGAGGATGGCAATAATACCACAGATTATCGTTTTGTCCGTTTCCTGCTCCCTTCAAGGATCATCATGTCATGAAACAGAACAACAGCCAGTGAAGAGACTCTTATCTCTGTGGAGCTGAGTGTATCTCAGTGGCGATGCAAGGGCTCAGCATGTATGAGGCCTGAGGGTCAACCCTCAGCACTGAAAAGCAACAAAAAACAAATGAACAAAAACAAAAAACACCTCCTACTTTTACACTTCTTAACATACTAATTTTTTACGCAGATCACATTGCTATCTCTCCCTTGATCGCTAATTAGGAGTGGAAGTGACTTCCTTTTATATTGCTGAGGCTTAGCACACCAACTGTGCACATGAAGACAGCTGGTTTATATCCTGTCACTTTATGACCTTAATATTTTACTCGTTTCTGCTCCATCATCTTAGAATACAACTCATATACCTCTCTTTCCAAAATCCCAGTTTCGGGTATCACTTCCAAGCAATCTTTTCTAGTTTCTAGCACCACCTTCCACTATCACTACCTCACACAAACTGGAATTAATCTTTACATCATCTGAACTCCACAGATCTTTAAACTATACTTCTCTTGCTTTTTTTGGATACTTTTGTTCATCTTATCTTCTCTTATCAAACTGTGAACCAAAGCAGAGAATCAGAATTTTCCTGCAGTCGTGTGGGGAATGAAAAAGGAATCAGGGGAGATGGGTCCCAGGCTCCACAATACTCCTTGGAGTCACGCCACCTGTTGGCTGTTCCCAATATGCACTATATTATTTATGTGTATACTTTTTGTTACCATTCATTCTACGAAAGACCCAAATGTTTGCAGAACACTACCAAAGTTATTTACTTATATTCCGGTGCTGGGGATTGAATACAAGACCCTACTACTGAGCTATACCCCTGCACCCTAAAGATCTTAACTTAGAGCTGCCTCTTGTAACCAAAAGTGAATATTCTTTCTTTAGATATCAGATGATGGAATTTAAAGGCTAGAATGAGAAGCCCAGGTACAGTAAGACTAATGAAAGATTTGAGGCATCTGTGGGTCCTATGAAAGGAAAAAAACACTGTTTTTTTGCTGCTGGCTAGATTTTGCCAGTTGCTCCCAGTTAAAGGTCAGGTTTCAGCTGCCAGGAGTGGTGGCCCAGGCCTATCATCCCAGCACTCTGGAAGGCCTAGGTAGGAGGACTCCAAACTCAAGCCCAGCCTGGGAAACTTGGTCACTTATCAGAGACCTTGACTCAAAATTAAAAACAAGAAGTGCTGGGACTATAGCACAGCATCAAGGCCCTGGGTTTATTCCCCATTAGTGCAAATAAATAAATTTTAAAAAGTCATGTTCCTATTTTCTTTATGAGTGCTAAAATAATATCTACAGTCTATTTAGTATCATGTGGGTGCTTGTAAAAAATACGGAGTCTCAAATGGTAAACAGTTTTGCAGTTTCTCAAACTGTTAATTATGGTATAACCCATGTATCCCATTTAGGACATTCTGTATGTTTTCAACAGAAATGAAAGCTTATGTTTGCACAGAACCTTATGCACAGATATTCATGACTGTGCTAATTCTAGTAGCCAAAATGTACATACAACCCAAACATTCATCTATCATGGGTGCATACTACGCCCATGTAGTATACATCCATACAAGGGAATAATATAAACTACTGTAGTATACAGTCACAGAAGGAAAATTATTCAGCCATGAAAATGAATGGAGTACTGGTAAAAGCTATAACATGAAACCTAATATCATACTAAATGAGAAAGAAGCCAATTCTAAAGACCACATAAGTGAATGTATGTATATGAAATGTCCAGAATAGGTAAACTGAAAAGACTAAAAGTAGATTAGTGGTTGCCAGAGGCTGGAGAAAAGGAAAAGGGTGAATGAGACAACAGAGGGGTTGTTACAGGCTTTTGTTTTGGTGTGAAAAAAATGTCTTGAAATCAGAAAGTATCAATAGTTGCATAACTCTGCAGGCTAAAAACCACTTAAATGTACCCTTTTAAAGAGCAAATTTTATGTTTTTGAATTATATTTCAATAAAACTTTTTTACCCCAGACCTGATTTTTAAATCTGCAGTTTGACAAAATCACCATGTGATCCACGTAACACTGAAGTTTGGAAAAATAGTAACCTAAAAGAGATATAGTCAAAATTGTTTCTGCAGTTAACTTCATTACACAACAGTTAACCTGATTTCACTTGGGTAGATTTCTCTCTCAATTGCTTGAGATACACAATCAAACACTGTTCACAGTAATTTTACAACTTCTGACTTTTCCTTCAAAAATCTGGAGCTTGAGTACTGGACAGAACTCACACTGAGCTAAGACAAAGTCTTGTATATGTATTTTTTAATGATAAACAGGACTAGGTATACAGAAGGTACTTTGCTTTTAATTATTTACCACTAGTTTTGAAGGGGACAGAAAAAATACACACAAGGTGAAAAGAGATACAGAATCTAATGGGAAATGAGACAAAATAAAACCCACTCACTTCAGAAACCAGTTTATTAAAGGTAAAATCAGATTTACAGAAGTGTAAAACAATGGACAGAGGTGCAGAGGCTTCCCATACAAAAGGGGCAAATTACCTACCTGTGATTCTCAGAGCAATTTTTCTTCACTTCTACAAAAGCCTGACCCTTTTTTTTTTTTTTTTTTTAATCTTGGGAAAAATCTCAGCAGCTGTATTTTCCCATGTTTAACAGATAAAGAAAATGCCCACATTCCCAAAGGAAAGAGGGATGGATCTGAGAGACAAAGTCCTAAATATAAGATGTAACTGTGCTAAGCTCTGCTCTTCTATTCTAATCCCTTACATTTGGGGCCTGAGGCCAGGTGAAAGTTCAGCAGGCAAACTGTCTCGGAGCTAGGGATAAAAGAATTTATTTTCCAAAAAGCTTAGCTAATATATTTAAAATCTTCCTATGCTACTTGTATTTTCCATTTGTTTAAATGAGGCAAATTTTATTAAGAGTTCGAAAAGTTTTATGAATACTCACAGCCAGGTACTGCATATAAACATCACACTCAAGTAAGTGCAGGCTCTGTGATTAGCCTGCCTGGATCGAATATTGGCCCCAGATCATAGTTAGGTAAACTTAGGCCAAGTTAAGTTAGTTAGCCTCTTTATCCTCCCTAGAAAATGAGTTTTAGTAATAGCACCTACCTCAAAGAATGAGTAAAGAAATATATGTAAAGAGTTTAACACAGTACCTGGCATAAAGTATTTAGTAAATGTTAAAGAAATACACAGAGACATTTTCATACAGAATTTATTATACTGAGTTGAAATACTAGTTATTAGAGTAAATTATTGATGAGAAAATGGAATTAGCCTCTATATATCATATTTTGATTCCCTAAACTAGAATCCTATCTGTATTAATAAAGGACATAAACTGTGTGCGTTAAGCCCTCTTTCTAGGGTCTGGCACAATATCTATTACATAGGTACGCAATAAATGTAACTTTTTTTAATAATCCACAAAACCAATTTAAGTGGGTGTTAACAGAAGCCATTAAAAACCTGTAATTTTATTCTTACTTGGTTCTATCCAATGTAAATGGAGTGCTGACAGAATCTCTGACATATTAAACACTCTCTTCTATGCACTGAGGCATAAAACTAAAACTCATCTGAAACAAAGTAATTTTTTTTGGGGGGGGGTACTGGGGATCAAACTCACAACCTCACACCTGCCAGGCAGGCACTTACGCCACTGAGCTAAATTCCTGGCCCTGTTTTTTGAGACAGGGTCTCACTATGCAGTACAGGCTGGTCTCGAACTCACAACGATCCTCCTGCCTCAGCCTCCCGAGTGCTGGGATTAAAGGCGTGCGCCACCACGCCCGGCAAAACAAAGTAATTTTTTAAAAAAGGGTTTGAGCACAACAGGACAATAGAAATTAGTATGTTATGTACTTCAATACATGTACGGGCTTAGCAGCTGAGAAATACAGGAAAATCTTCATGCTGGTTGAAGAACTCTACCTTTGTCACAATACTGAGAAGGACACCCAGTAGGGGCAAGACTTTGAAGCTTAGAATAAAGGAGTTTTCCAACTTTATTAAAATGGAACAACTGGTTTTAAAATACCTAATAGTTTTTCTTCAAAATGGACAATTCACTTACCTTTTCAGTGTATTTCCTTAAGAATATTTAAGACAGTTGTAAGGCTTAGCCGGCAAATTTCGTGCACTCAGTTCTTTTCCTCTGACTGTAGTACAGCAGACAAGACAAAGCAGGTTTGGGAATGCTAGAAATGAATTCCTACTTTCCCTTGCATTCTTCAGCTGTCATTTTCCCCCAAATTTCTGCATTGGCTGGCTTCCATTTCAGCATCAGTCGTGAAATCTTGAAGATCAGACACAGTAAACAGGGAAGGACATAAAATTAACTGACTGGGGTATAGTTTTAGGTCTCACAACTTTAAAAGGAATGAGTCGTATCTTTAAAAATGTGGAAATGAATTATAAGTTCTGCTTCTTAATGAAAATCAGCCCTTAAGCTAAAGATACTAGTTTGATACAGGGTAGAACTTCTTATGTTCTTTTTTGATGTGTTTTTGTTTCGTCTTTTTGAGACAGAGTTTCACTATGCAGTTCAGACTGCCTTGAACTCACTTTGTAAACCAGGCTGACCTTGAACTCACAGCAATTCTCCTGCCATGGCCTCCCACAGGCATGCGCCACTACACTCTGCCTTCCTTTTCATTTTTCAAATGGGCCCTTTCTATGTTGCCGAGGGTGCTCTCAAATCCCTGAGCACAAGACATCTTCCTGCCTAAGCCTTCCAAGTGCTGGAACTACAAGTACATACCACCACTCCAAGCTCTTGTGTTCCTTTAATAAATATTGAGTAAAGCAAAGATGCAATTCCCATGAAGATCAAACACAAAATGATCTGACACAAATCTCTCCCTGCTTTTACAGTAGAAATGTGTAAAGGCAAAACAATTCTAACAAAAAGAACCAGAAATATTAGCATATTGTTCTCAATGATTTTCTAATTTGCCAATCAAATTTAAAATGATTATCTACACACTAAACTAGAAAAGTGAATTTCATCTGATTGTCATTAGTTTGATCTTTAAATTTAAAAGGTAAAGTTTATTATTTCCATCAGTTTCTTTTACAGGAAATAAGCATTAAAAAAAAAACAGAAAAAAAAAATAGTACAAGACAAAATATTTAAGAATTCATCCAAAATTAACCAGGAAGAGTCTTTGTATCTTGCAAACTTATAAGTTGAAGGCCAAAATTAAAATGTAAAAAAAAAAATTATTTTTTGTTTTTTGGTATCAGGACTCAAACTCAGGACCTCATGCTTGCCAGGCAGGCACTGAGCCACTAAGCTATATCCCTGGCCCTTTTTTTGTTTTTTTGAGACAGGATCTCACTATGCAGTTCAGATTGGCCTTGAATTTAGTGATTCTCCTGCCTCAGCCTCCTGAGTGCTGGGATTACAGGTATGTACAACCATGCCTGGCCAAATTATTCATCTTGACTGAAAAAAAAAAATTTCTATCCTTCAGGTAATCAAACAAAATTATTTCTATTTTTTCCTACAAATCATAGTGTTGATTATAGTAACACTCTTTACTTCCTACAAATCATAAAGTTGACTATACTAATACTTAAACTCTGACACCCAACAATGACAGAACTAGGTCACTAATTTGGGAATGGAAATGAGAGGTAGCTACATAGAGGAACTCAGAGAATGACCAGATTTGCTTTTAAGGGAAAGAAAAAGTCACTGGTATGCCGGAAAAGGCTGAGCATTCTGACCATCGGATCAGGCAGTCTTCCTTGATGAATGATCCTGTATTCCAAATGGTATTCTTTCGGAGAGTACTCATTCCATCAGTGGCTCAGAAGCAATCCGCACTGGATTTAAACACATGTACTCTGCCAAAACCATTATCTATTTTAGCAGCTAGAAAGGCAAAACAAAAGTTAGCATATAGAACTAGAATAGAACTATGGCAGGATACTAATCCATTAATAAAAAGCATAGTAAATGGAAGCAATGATAAAACTATGAACTATGAGTTTTGTTTTTATAAAAGTTAAAAACCCTCAAAATGTCTGTTATTCAAACTATCATCCTTCATTTCCACAGTTGCTACTTCTAGGTCATCATTCCAGAAGTGTAAGGAGTATAAAATATCATTGCTAGGTATTCATTAAGCAGGAAGAATACAAGTAAATTAACTTATAATCCCCAATTAAAGAATTAACATTGGACAAAATCTTTCATCCCAGGAAAATTAATGAATGAAAATCAGACACAGCAACTACTGCTCCTGATGCCAGATTGCAATAGCACAAGGAATCACATTTAGGATGACCTCAGAAAAAGTTGAAAAATTAGTTAAGAGTTTGACAGGTTGTGTGAATGTTGAGTTCAGTTTCTTACTGTGCAGTTAAAAGTAATATTCAAAGGAAGACAAAAAGCACATGTAAGTTTTTTTTCAAAGCCAAAACACACTGTTCAAAGCAGGGTAGAGCATTTGTTAAAACTGGGGCAATAAGGTAAAGATAAAGTACTGTTCTTATAGGGTTGAGATGCACTGTGCATTAGAGCTATTAAACAACTAGACTTGAGTTGTCAACTGTAGACTTCTGCTCTAACATACCCTGGTTTGTGCAATTTTGTGGTTGGACCCAAAGATAAGTATCAAGGTTGTATTTTGAACTGATCATTCTTCAGACTTGCCTTATGAATTTCCAACAAATTTTACCTTCAAGGTCAACGAAAACACCTACACTACCGAACATTTTTGTTGGTATTTCAATCTTCCCATATCTAATACACTTAATTTTAGCTTACTGACATCTCAAAGATCCCTTACAGACTCAAAATAAAGAGGGAACCCCTGAGAATCCCCTATAACCATTATACCTGTGCCTGGGTGAAGAGAATCATCCTCATGATCTTGATATCCTTTTTTTTTTCTTCATGCCTGGTCTGTAGAAAGTTGATGACTGGACCTGAGAAAAAGTAGAGGACCTAGCACTATGTTTTCTCAGATGTTCCCATCATTCACTCAAAGTAAATTTCAAAGATCTCAGCTATCCTCACACAGAAACTCTTCACTGCAAAGTTAAATTACTCTGAACTACCCATATTTGGGTCTTTCTCTAAGAGATGTAAATAATTAAGAACCAAGGAAGTGATGCCCTCATGTTTTGTGTTTTTTTTTTTTTTTTTTTTTTTTTTTTTTCGGCACCGGGAATTGAACTCACAACCTCGTGCCTGTCAGACAGGCGCTTAAGTCAGTGAGCCAAACTCCCAGCCCTGATTTTTTGAGGCAGGGTCGCACTGTGTAGCTAAGGCCGGTCTTGCGCTTGCATTGTAGCCCAAGCCGGCCTCGAACTCACAACGCTCCTCCTACCTCAGCCTCCCGAGTGCTGGGATTAAAGGCTTGCGCCACCACGCCTGGCATGATGCCCTCATGTTAACAGCCGTATTTCTCATTTGGCTACAATAAATCCAGCTACCTTTTAAAACTATGTACATGGTTCTTTAAAACACTAATTTCAAGCATGAATAAAAATATTATTTTAACACAATACTCAATGCTCTCTGGCTGAAGTGGGCTCAGAAATTTGTCTTTTGAAAAAAATATATAGACTCATACATTTTTGAGTAGAGTTGCTGACTTATCCTTACACTTCCACTCAGTTCTCGACTCAGCCCTCAATTCAGGACCAAAGTCAAGAGCAAAAACTGAACCTACAGGCTGATCCTTCTTAACACTGAGGCAAACTGGGCACTGATATTATGAGCTGGGATTATAGACATGTGCCACCAGGTCTGGCAGCCATTAACTTTTTTTTTTTTTTCCCGGCACTGGGGATTGGACTCACAACCTTGTACCTGTCAGGCAGGCACGTAAGCCGCTGAGCCAAACTCCCAGCCCTTAGCCATTAACTTTAAAAAGACAATCTCTCCCAATATGGGGATGCTCTGGATATAAGCAAAGGATCAAATACAAACTGTGCCTAGGAAATGGCAGTTCCTGCAATCTGAGGTCATGAAACACATCTTCAAAGAGTATAATCAAAAGTCCATTAAAATTATTTTAGCTGGCTGGGCATGGCGGCACACGCCTGTAATCCCAACACTTGGGAGGCTAAGGCAGGAAGATTGCTATGGGTTGAAGGCCAGCATTGGCTGCACAGTGAGTTCAAGGCCAGCCTGAATGACATAGCAAGATCCCATCTCAAAAAAAAAAAAAAAATTAACTGTGATATGTTTTTTGTTTTCTGGTTTTGTTTTTGTTTTTTTTTGGGGGGGGAGGGGTGGTACCAGGGATTGAACGCATGACCTTGCACTTGCCAACAGGCACTTATGCCACTGAGCTATATAACCAGCCTGTGACACGTTAACTATATTAGGAGACTAAGGAACCAGGCAGCAGGGAGATAGGGTGGGGCCCCTTGAGATTTCAATCTCTCTTCTATATATATATGTTCCTGACAATTTAAAGCCACCAAAAATATCTTCACGAGGCTTTAACCTATCTACAACCTAATCATGGTGAGGGTGATCCATCTTGAGATTTAGAGATTCCATGGCTGGAGATTTAACTCAGCAGCACAAGCACCTGCCTGGCAAGTGCAAGATACCAGCACTCTTAAAAAGTTTTGAAGGCTGGGTGTATGTGGTGGCACATGCTTGTAATTCCTGCTAGGTGGGAGGCTGAGGCAGGAGAATCACACATTTGATTCTAGCCTGGGCAATTTAGCAGGACTCTTATCTCAAAATAAAAAAGACAAATAAAAATAAAAAAGGCTGCGGACACAGCTCTCCCCTCTCCTCCATTACTAAAAAGAAAAATCATTTACACTAGGGCTAGGATGTAGCTCAGTGTTACAGCATTTGCTTAGCACGGGCAAGGCCCTGGGTTCAATCTCCAGTACCACAAAAAGAAAAAGTCGTTTCTGTTCTGCAGAAATTTGTGCCTCCAGACTGGTTTCCCACTCTTCACCATCTGCATGCTCAAGAATGACACACTCATTTTATGTTAGTTGTAAGTAATTTATGTAGAAAATGAAACTACAAATTAATTAATGATTATATCACACCCTCTCCTTCCCACTGCTCATCTTTACTTCATTCCTTGCAAACTTTCAGTTTTCATTTTCTTCCCCATAGTGCTGGTGATCAAATTCAGGGCCTTACGCATGCTAAGTAAGTGACTTACTGCTGAGCTGCACCCCCAAGCCCATTTTCTTTTTCTTTTTTTTTAATTTGAGGAACTGTTTCCCTCCATAATTCTCTCCTAACACTGGTAGGCATTCTTCCCACTGTCTTTAAAAAGACATTACAACAAGTTCTTGGAAATTAATGGGGAAAAAAATCTGTGTTGAAACTACAGACAGATTTGTAATAAAAAGAATCATTACTTTTCAAATAAATTATCACCCAAATTATCTGGTTGCTACCCTCTTTTCTACTTTTTGGTCCTGTAAGTTAACTTTAGAAACATAGTCACCAGCAGACTGTAAGGTATAAACTGATTGGAGATTACTCTAAAGA
>RJWM01011806.1:0-12302 GCA_004363535.1 Dasyprocta punctata | reverse complement strand
GCTAAGCCACAACCCAATCCACAAACAATTATGCATTCTATTATATACAGCTCCATGAACCAAACCCATATTTTTATATCTAAACTGAACTTTCATGTACTTAAAAAAAAAAGTACTAAACAAAGAAGTTTGAAAATCTGAATTTCAAACAGCATTTTCAAACATCAAATTACAACCTACTCTGGTATTATTTATACTGTTTTTCTCTTGTTTATGAAACTGGTCAATTCCTGAAAATATATTGAACAAATATCTGACAGACTGAGCCGGGCATGGTGGCGCATGCCTTTAATCCCAGCACTCGGGAGGCTGAGGTAGGAGGAGCATTGTGAATTTGAGGCCAGCTTGGGCTACAACTTGAGTGCAAGGCTGGCCTGAGCTACATAGTGCCACGCTGCCTCAAAACACTAGGGCTGGGAGTTTGGCACATGACTTAAGCAGCTGTCTGGCAGGTGCGAGGTTGTGAGTTCAACCCCTGGTGCTTTAAAAAAAAAAAAAAAAAAAATCTGACAGACTAAAAGATGTCTCTATATATTTTTTAAAGACAAACTTTTAGCCGGATGTGGTGGCACATGCCTTTAATCCCAGCACTTGGGAGGCTGAGGTAGGAGGAGCGTTGTGAGTTCGAGGCCGGCTTGGGCTACAACGCGAGCGCAAGGCTGGCCTGAGCTACACAGTGCGACCCTGCCTCAAAAAGATCAGAGCTGGGAGTTTGGCTCAGTGACTTAAGCACCTGTCTGGCAGGCGCGAGCGAGGTTATAAATTCAAGCCCCGGAGCCGCAAAATAATTAATTAATTAATTAATTAATTAAAAAATAAAGATAAACTTTTAGGGGTGGAGATGTAGCTCAGTGGGAGAGTGCTTGCCTAGTATGTGAGAGACCCATGTTTAATCCTCAGCACCAGCAAAAAAATTAAAATTTTATTTGTTGTGCTAGAGATGAAATGCAGGGCCTCATGCATGCTAGGTAAGCACTTTACCACTGAGCTACATCCTTATTATCATTAGTTATTTTTAGGCTAGAAAATTAAAAGTTTTGTTACTTACTGTGTAACTGTTGCTTACTATCTTTACTTCTGATTGGTCTCACTCAGCATCTTTCCTCCAGTAACTTTTTAAAAAACTAAACACACAAATGGTTCCATCTGATACCTGGGTGAAGTTTCCAATTTTATCTTCTTGTGCTCCCTTTGGCAGCACATATACCAATTTTATCCTGTTAATTTATGTTACTATAAACTCAATATACAAAGTGGAGTATTTTGTTATGTTCTTATCCTTGACCTTTCCTAGGTTGCCATCAAGGTCTCTTTTTTGTGAGATAAGGTCTTGCTATGCAGTTTGGAGTATCCTTGAATTCATTATGTAGACCATGCTGGCCTCAAACCCCTGCCTCAGCCTCCCAATGGCTGGGATTACAGGAGTGTACTGCCACAACTGGTTAGATCCTTGTTCATAAAAATGTTCTTATCAAGACAAAGCAGGAAAAGACAATATATATTAAGCATATGTGGAAGTTTAAGTTCTCACAAAATTTGCAGAACCTAGTACTTTTTAATCACGAGTCAATTTTCCAAATGAATGGGGGTTTACCCAAACTTCAAGTAACTCCCAGTAAAAACACTGATGATTCATAGTTTCCAAAGAGCATCTGGTTACCACAATTTACGTGGTAACATTTTAACATTTTTTGGTGTCACTAAATTAACCTTAAAATTTAAAAACTTTGTGGCATTACCTCCCCTTCTCCCATAGGGAGAGTTGAATGCAGGGTGCAGTGACGTACATCCTCAGCCCTTTTTCATTCTGAGATAGGGTCTTACTAAGTGACCCAGGCTGGGCACAAACCTGCTATCATCCTACCTCAGCCTCCTACTACTTCAGCCTCACTATGGTCAGCTTTAATTTTAAAAACAACTTCATAAAAAGACAAATGAATGCCACTCCTAAGGTTTCTTGGTCTTCTACAACTTTTTTTGAGATGGGGTCTCACTATGCAGTTCAGATTGACCTTGAATTCACTATGTAGCCCAGGCTGGCCTAGAACTCCAAGTGATACTCCTGCCTCAGCCTCCTGAATACTGGGATTACAGGTATGTGCCACCATACCCGACTTTCTACAACTACAAATTACTGAGAAGAATTTACAAGGATATGCAGGGTTCAAAGTGGCTTACCTGTATCAGGTACGTGAGAAATACGGCAAGCGTTTAAATCTAATGCGGTTCTGGGGAAATAAACATTTCTGAATGAAGCAGGTTTGATTCTGATCAATCTAAGTGTGTTTCACAATGATATTTGCTACTAGTAATTAAGTAGCTCAAATTTTCTGCATTAATTCTCACAGGTGGACCCCCTGTGAAAGGTAACAGAATAAAGTAAACAAATACGTGTCTGAACAATAACATATTTGATTTTGAGACATACAAAATCAAACTGTATACTTATCAAACCTTTACACCATCTCCTGACCTAGGAAAAATGTAGGAAATCTAAAATTCTAAATGGGCTGAGGAAACACTTCAATAGCGATCTCCCTGAATAATATAATACAAAATGAAAATTTCTAAAAATTAGACCTGGGTCAATGAAATAAAATTTCTAAATACATAATAATTATTCTTAAATTCAGGAATAAAATTTAAGAGTTTTCTGCTCCCCAGTATCTGAACCATTTGAAAAGGAATAAAAGGGGGAAAAAAAGAATGGCAAAAGTTACAGCTTAGATATAGGGGGAAAATTACAAAATGGATCATGACATAGAAGGGAGTTGAAAGGAGGACAAGAAAGACAAAATGCCAAAAGTAAAACACAAAGCAAAATAAAAACCCTTTATTCACAACATTCTGGGTTTTTAAAAAACAGATCTGTTATTTAGTAACTGAATTATGATTCAACCACTAACTACACGCATAAAGTTGGAGGGAAAAAGCCCTCACTGTACCTCAGGGTTTTCAGGTGTAAAGCAAATTTGTGAAGACAAAAAAAAAAAAAAAAAAAAAAAAAAAAAAAAAAAAAAAAAAAAAAAAAAAAAAAAAAAAAAAAAAAAAAAAAAAAACTAAAAAAACACTTAAAAAAAAAACAGTTAATATAGCTATTGAAATATATATATATAGTATTACTTTTTTTTTTTTTTTTTTTTTTGTACCAGGGATCAAACTCACGACCTCATACTTGCCAGGCAGGTGCTTGTGCCTCTGAGCTATATATCCCTGGCCTGAAACGCAGTATTACTTTATGAGCTATTTTTAATTTTGCAAGGTGGAGGGCTTCCTGAAAAGGTCCTGAATGATCAGAATTCCTACATTTAGGTTTGACAATATATTTAATAATATAGTAAACTCCCAAAGCTTCAAGTAAATTCTTTAAAACACTCTCTTTCAAAGTACTGCTCCCTCTTTGCTTGGCATTCTCAATTATCTCTATTAATATTCTAAAAGATAGAAAGATAAGTTTTTTCGTTTTGCTTTGTTCTTTGTAGTGCTGGACATCAAACCTATGTCCTCTACTGTGGTACTACACCCTTCTGGTCGTGTATGTACTCACATAGTGTCTGCATCCTAAATGAACTGAATGTTTAAGTTTGCTGTGAGGACAATCAAATCTACCAGGCCATACACTTAAAACTCTTTTATTCCTTTCCTCTAAAAATCTAAGGCTTTTGTACACACAAGAAATCGCATCCACCAATTACAAAATGTTTAAAAACAAAGCAGTTTACAATGCTAAGGCCAAGGGCAATAAGAACAACAGACAATTTTTAAAACATTAAACCTTTTGTTCTTTGAGCTTATCTTTAAAAACTCCGAGTTTAATCTAAGAAAATGCTTTATTTCTATAATTAAAAAGCTAAATCTATACTTGTACAAAAACATAAAAAATGAATAAAAGAAGAAAGGTAAATTCTTAGTTGTCACTTGCTTTGTCACAAACCAGCTATACAACTACCATTTAGCCTTCGTGGGCGTCAGTTGGCCTGTTGGTAAATGAAATACCACTACCTAACTCTGAGCTGTTGTATTAAAGACAGTATCAGGCACCCAGCTTCATGTGTCTAGTAATTCAATGAATGGGAGCCATTTTATGAATAATGAAGTCAAAATATCAAGCAGCTTTTAAAAATTGTACTTTAATCTTCCCAAGAAGACACAGCTAGAACACACAAGTCATAAGGAGGTATAACTAACAGACTTCATCCAAGGGAATCTATCATGACTAAAGGAAAGAAAGCAATTCTTTTGTTTGAGACAGGGTTTCACTGTGTAGTTCAGGCTGGTCTTGAACTCACAGTGACCCTCCTGCCTCAGCCTCTTGAGTACTGGGATTATAGGTGTGCACCATCATGCCCATCAAGAAATCAATTCTAAACATTTTGACCTTCCTTGTGGATGACTACAGCAATATGGAGACATACAATAACTTTACAGTGCTTTTGCTTTTAGAAAACCCAACATACATGCACCCACCTAGACAATTTTTAGGAGAAATTAAGACTAGCCAACTGGGCTGTTTTCTGCCATTTGGTCTATGAAGTTCTATGAAGTGGGACAACTGCTGCAGCAAGACTGTGCTCTGTAATAGTCAAGTACAGGGAATCATTTAAATTCCCTTCGGAGTCACTAGATTTGGTCTTAAAACCCTGACCTTAAACTCTCATATGACTAATGCTGACCCTTCTGCATCTTTTACTTACAGGTTTTGTTACCATATTAAGATAGCAAAGTGCTATCCAAATTTGTTGTTAAACTGTCATTTGATTCCAAACTTTCCTAGAGGGCCACTGGTTGGAGCCTAGAGATCATTTAGCACACTCCAACTTTGATGGTTCAGCTGTATAGTCCTATTATTTCATCAATGACATCACGTGCCTATCTTTGTTTTAGAAAAATGGAATAATCTCCAAAGAAATTGCTAGGAAGGAATGAGTTAAAGTAAGGTGGCCAAGGGTATTGGCAGTTAAGTCCGCACAACCTTCTTAAGTTAAGAGAAAAGCCCTATGCAGAACTGCAGTCAGACTGGGAATGGAATAAAAGGTCTAAAAGGAAAGATGTCAGGGAAGTACACGAAGGGTCTGAAACCTAAGGACTTAGACATTGTGACCAAATGGAAATGTTGGTATTTGTGTAAAAACTAGGACAATTGTGTAGGATAAATACAGTAAGATAGCCTAGATGGGAACAGAAATTTGTAATAACCTAAGAACTGACTTTTAAGGCCCACAGCAAAGTTGGGATGCACTAAACACACTAAATATGAATTAATTTTGTCTTATTTAATACAACATTAGCTCCACAGAGGGAAAAATTGTCTTACTGCTGCATTTTTAGTACCTAAAATGTCTAGCATAAAAGTGACTCCATGGCTAGAATCTAACAAAGTTTTAATAAATACAATTCACTGAAAAGCACTGTTGAATTCCTAGAAAATTTTAAAGCCAAGTTTTTTTCAATCAAGTGGTTAGACTTCTAAGTACTAAAGTATACCTATTATTTGTGGTGTTGTTTTGGCAGTGTGGGAGAGTCTATTGAGGGCCTTGAGCCAGCTAGGCAAGTGCTCATCACTCAGTTACACCGCCATCCCTGTAGAACTGCTTCTTATTGCTGGTCTGATACTTATTAGTATATTAGTTCCATTTTCCCCCTGGTACTGTGGATTGAACCCAGAGCCTTAGGCATGTTAACAAGTTATTCTCCTTAAGGTTAAAAACCACACATTAGGATACTGGGCTGCAGAAATTAATATAAAATTATCATCAAGAATAATGAGCATGGGCTGGAAATACAGCTCAGTGGCACAGCACCTGCCTAGCAGGCGTGAGGTCCTGAGTGTGAGTCCCAGTATCAAAAAAAAAAAAGAGAGAAAAAGCATCGTGGGTATAACCTAATTAGAATAAAATTCAATAGAACTATTAAGACTATAATCTGTGAGATGAAACCGAGATCTTAAAAGCATTCAGTGATAGAATGTCTTGCCTTACTTGTACAATATCCGGTGTTACACTCCAGCATCATGCACATAAAGTAGTACTGCCAAAGTATTTTCTCCCCAGGTATTTGTCACCTTTGCCAGATGTTCCCTCTATGGCCCTAGCTCTACACAGTGTTAGGGACATACATATGCACTTTGTTCTTTTTGTTTTGGTTTGACAGAATCTTGCTAGGTTGTTCAAGCTGGCCTCCAACTCACAACAACCCTCCTGCCTCAGTCACCACACCTGGCTGCACTAGTTACTAAATGAACAAATGCTGGTAATTGGTTTTCAACATTATCCAATTTCACGTGATCTGGAGGCACGTATGGAGTGAGTGTGAAGAGAAGTAGGGATTTTTTGTCTCACTATACAGTTCTCATTGGCCTTGAGCTCACTTTGTAGCCCAGGCTGGTCTCAAACTCGCAATGATCCTCCTGCCTCAGCCTCCCAAGGGCTGGGATTACAGGCATGCACCATCATGTCCAGCTGGAACAGGGTTTAGAAAGACAGAAAATCCAGTATAGCCCTAAAAGTAGAGGAAGTTCCTAAAGCAGTACAACAGACACAGGAAGGGGACATCTAGAAATACCAAGAATTGTGGGCCAAACAAGTCAACACAAACTAGAAAATACTTTTGAAATTGTGCTCAGTTGTGTCAATGGAAAAAAGATTAATGACTGCAAGAGAAAAGGCAAATTAATAGCCTGGAAATTCCTGTTGCTATTAACATACTTGTTTTGACTGAACAGCAACTCATTTGTAACTATGAATTTCCTAGACAGAGCACAGTTACATGAATCCCAAGGCAACTAAGGCTACCTGGTCAGTCAGGTATCTATTCAGAATTCTGAAGTTTGTTGATCAATCTTGATGCTATTAATTAGTGCTAGTCTGCCTTCAATCAATACTTTCCACTTTATTAAATGTCCCAATTATATTATTGGCTGTTTATTCATTTCTGTGTGTATTTTCTACCAGAGACTTTTTCCAACGCTAACAGGAAATTAGGACACCATTTAACTTTGTATATATGTAGCACTTTATATAGGCTTTCCTCAAGAATGAAGGCAAGTTCTGTTTCTGCTTTGTAACAAAAAAGTAACAAATGAGGGTAATCCAGAAGGTGCACTCACCATACATACATACATACATACATACACACACGATAATAAACTATGGTTACATATGTGTCCTGCACATTTTATGACCTTCCAGTAGCCACTTCAAAGACATGAAAGCAAGCAATAGGGGAATATTAGTATTCACAGAAATAAAGTGACTTTTATTTTCAAAGAATAAGAAATAGAGGGCCAGAGATTTAGCTCAGCAGCATAAGCATCTGCCTGGCAAGCGCAAGGTTGTGAGTTCAATCCCTGGTACCAAAAAACAAACAAAAAAAGAGTAAGAACTAGAAAGAAGCCGGACGTGGTGGTGCATGCCTTTAATCCCAAGCTGGCTTCAGCTACAACATGAGCAAGGTCGGCCTGAACTATACAGTGCGACCCTGATTGTGAGTTCAATCCCTGATACTGCAAAAACAAACAAACAAACAAACAAACAAAAAGAACTAGAAAGAAAAGGCAACAACAACAACAAAAAAGGAATTCCATGTACAATCATAAGTTCCTGATGAAATACCATAGCCTGGTTCCATTTTATTAAAAATACTTAGCATTCTAATAAATAATTTGAAACCGGTAAAAGGAAATTTTAAATCTTAAGATGTTTAATAAACTTGTGACAAAACTCCCAAGTACAAAATAGTCAAAAAACTGCAAATATCTTACAGTCAATGCTAAATGAGTGGAGGCTAGACTAATTACACATTATTTATAAAAAGGAAAGTTTCTCAGCTATTCAGAAGCTAGCATTAATCTTAACACAATGCCAAATAATTTTTATGCTTTCTTATCTGAAGTCACTGGCCTCACCTACAGTTCTGAGGTGGAGAAACTGTTAGCCTAACCACTTAGTAATACTTCCCTTCTTCAATACTTCAAAGAAGCCTAATGACATTTACCTAACAAGGCTGCACGGATCAAGTAAAATCATGTCAGAACATGAGTACTGGCATTATGTCTACCTGGGTTCAATACCAGCTGGCCCATTTTTACAGGGAGAACTTTGGGCATAAATATTTCTTATTATCCACATCAGTAGTTTAAGGGGTTTGTATGAAATCCCTGAATAAGTTTATATAAGGAACTTAATGGCAACACCCTGCAAATATACAGTATTAGCATTTTAATCAAGTTTTTGACTGAAATTGAGTATCTATCTAGTTCAGTCTGTTAACCACAGTTCTCCAACGCTAACTAAAACTTCCAGATGGTAGCTTCAGGCACTGAAATTACTTTTTTTTTTTGTACCAGAGATCGAACTCACGACCTTGCACTTGCCAGGTAGGCACTTGTGTCACTGAGCTAAACCCCAGTCTGAAATTATTTTTAAAAAGGAAATGTTTATAGCTAAAAATTAATAAACGGAGAAAAGAGATGAAAAGGTAGAAAAGTCACCGTGTTAAAACATGTATTCTAGCTGGGTGTGGTGGTGCACGCCTTTAATCCCAGCACTCGGGAGGCTGAGGTAGGTGGAGCGTTGTTAGTTTGAGGCCCGCTTGGGCTACAACGCGAGCGTAAGGCCAGCCTGAACTACTTAGTGCGACCCTGCCTTGAAAACTAAGGCTGGGAGCTTGGCTCAGTGGCTTAAGTGCCTATCTGGCAGGCGTGAAGCTGTGAGTTCAATTCCCGGTGCCGCAAAAAAAATAAATAAATAAAAATAAAAAATAAGTACGTGTCATGTGTATCAGACATTAGATTAAGAAATTTTGTAACACATACCAGAGGATGACACAGCTTTATCTCAAAGGAAATCTTTATCTCACAGGTTTTGTTTGTTTGTGTTTTTGAGACAGGGTCTTACCATGCAGTTCAGGCTGGCTTTGAGCTCACTGTGTAGCCCAGACTGGTCTCAAACTCTCATGGATCCTGCTGCCTCAGCCTCCTGAGTGCTGGGATTACAGGCATGTACCACCACGTCTGGCTAGGAAATCTTATAAATTACAGGAGGAAGTTATTTTCAGTAAATCTTTCATTTTTAGTTTTGGGGCTGGGGATCAAAACCCAGGATCCTGAGTATGCTAGGCACTGCACTACATCTCCAGCTCAGTTCTCTTCCATTTTAACCAAGCAACAGCTATATGCAAATTTATATAGGAGAAGGGGTGTTCAACTTAACTAAAAATCTCTCCTTTTAAGACTTAGGTTTTTAGTAACGGAAAAACAAAAATAACCATATCCGTTCATTCAGAGCTATCCACGATCACCTCACATTTATTTCCTTTTTTCAGACAGGGTCTCGCTATGAATTTTAAGTTGGTCTGGAACTCATTATGTAACCCAAACTGGCCTCAAACTCACAGTAATCCTCCTGGGTCAGCCTAAGATTACAGGTGTGTGCCACCATGTCCAGCTTCTGGGTTTTTTTTTTTTTTTTTTGTACTGGGGATCAAACTCACAACCTCATACCTACCAGACAGGCACTTAGGCCGCTGAGCTAAATCCCTGGCCCTATTTTTTGAGACAGGGTCTCACTATGTAGCTCAGGCTGGCCTTTAGCTCACTTTGTAGCCCAGGCTGGTCCCAAACTCACAACGATCCTCCTACCTCAGCCTCCTGAGTGCTGTGATTAAAGGCGTGCACCACCACACCCAGCTTTCTACACTTTCTTTAAACAAACTAGAATGGGGGGGCAGTCTGAACCTCTTCATCAGTGCACCCCCTCCAGTTACACAAGCTGGAGTCTTCCTCCTACACTGGCTTTTTAACTATACCTATGCCTTACATTAATATGTCTTGAAATTTTTTCTGTGTAAATCATAGAATCTTCTTCCTGGTGGGAACAAGCTGAAAACCCTAACTCTCTTTGGGGCAACTCCTCAGAACCCATTTGGTAACATCCTTTGGTGAGCTGGCTAGGAGGGAAATGGCGGCACCAATTTTCACTGAGGACACCCAAAATAGAAGCTTTGCAGGAACATTCACCTATATCTAGAAGTCTCCAATGTCTTAAACCCAGTCATCTTGGATTCCAGCAGAGCCTCACAAGACTAAAACTGCCTCAAGCAGAAACAATGATCTCCGGAGGGTGGACTCACTCCCTGAAGCAACAAGAACCTCTCCCACAGCCTTCACCCACAAGCAGATCTGAGATATTGACCTTAGCCAACCTCAGCAACTCTATAAAACCTGGTCTTTGTGAACAGGGGAGTGGGAATCTCTCCATTGCAATGTGCCCCTTCCAGTTGCACAAGCTGCAGTCTTTTTTCTACTCTCATACTTTCTGATTTTGCCTAATATATCTAAATGTGCCTATGCCCGGGGGAGTATATGGGGGATATTCATAAAATCGAGTTGCTTTGAGTTGGTTTTGGTAATACAAGCCTATAATCCCAGCTACTTGGAATGCCGAGGCAGGAGGATTGAAAGTTGGAGACCATCTTGGGGAATTCAGTGAGACTGTCTCAAGACTTTTAAAAATTTTTAAAAAGGGGGAAGGAAGCTGAAGGTGCAGCTCAGTGGCAGAGCGCTTACTTGCCTACTATGCATAAAAGACCTATGGTTCAGTCCTCAGAATCAGCCTTCCCCCCAAAAAGTCAAGTTATTTGGATTACATCCAGGAGACATTAACGTAAGATTAATTTCAGTCAGAAAAAGAAAACCTCAATATGTACATTTTAAAACGTCTGCTTTCAGGCCAGGCATGGTGGTGCACGCCTTTAATCCCAGCACTCAGGAAGCTGAGGTAGGAGGAGCATTGTGAGTTCGAGGCCGGCCTGGGCTACAACACAAACACAAGGCAGGCCTGACCTACATAGTGCAACCCTGCCTCAAAAAATGCTAGGGCTGGGAGTTTGGCTCAGTAGTTTAAGTGCCTGTCTGTCAGGCGCAAGGTTGCAAGTTCAATCCCTGGTGCCGCAAAAAAAAAAAAAAAAAAAAAAAAAAAAAAAAAAAAAAAAAAAATACTGACATTTCAGAAAACACTGGTCTGATCTCTTTATTATAATAGTATTTCACAACAACTGATAATCTCCCTCTGACAGATATAGTCTACCCCAACCAAAAGTAGCCTTGTGGGGCCAGGGATTTAGCTCAGCAGTTCAAGTACTAGCTTAGTAAGTACAAGGTCGTGAGTTCAATCCCCAGTACCAAAAAAAAAAAAAATAGTCTTGTGAAAAATATAAGAACTTGTTTCCCCAAAGCCAGATGACTGATAGTAGTTATGAACTCAAAAAATTGACCTAAGAGCTTAGCAGAGTAAATAAGGTTTCAGTTTTTCCTGGGTCTCAATGTTACCATTGTAATGACCCTTAAATTTAAAACAATTGAAGCCAGGCGTGGTGGTGCACGCCTTTAATCCCAGCACTCGGGAGGCTGAGGTAGGAGGAGCGTTGTGAGTTCGAGGCTGGCTTGGGCTACAATGTGAGCGCAAGGCTGGCCTGAGGTATATAGTGTGACCCTGCCTCAAAAAACAAGAGCTTGGAGTTTGGCTCAGTGACATAAGCGCCTGCCCTGGCAGGTGCGAGGTTGTGAGTTTGATCCCTGGTGCCGAAAAAAAAAAAAAAAAATTAAAACAATTGAGTATGAGAATCCTGATTCTGTTCTGAAATACTGTTATTTTAGTGATGAACCAAATTCATGAAATTCTAGAAGGTATTTGTCCTCTTCTGAATAGGCTTTAAAAATAAGTGGTATCTGTTGACCTGTACTGTTTTCTACGACTCAGGTGTTCAGGAAACAGCAAAAATGCACTCTGACTAAAGCTGTTTTGTTAAGTTTTTAAATCACCTTTCTTTCCACATTGAGGAAGATAATAATTTTTTAAACATGTAAGAAAAATAGGTTCTCCTCATCATCAGTTTTAGGTTGAATTTGACTTCTGTAACTTGCATGTAAGTATACACAACATACACACACACACACACACACACACACACACACACACACACACAGAGAAGTATACTAAGTGAAGTCTTTTAACAAACTCTTAGGACCCTGGAAACTTTAGAACTAAAATTAAAAATAAGATGGGATACCTTAATATATTAGCACTTTAAAATGCTTAAGGGGAGGGGAAGGAAAGGGGAAAGGGAGAAAAAAATGCTTCGATTTAGTTATAAACAAAATTCAAGAATGAAACTGATTTTGTGACTAAGGGAAATATTTAACTTTTTGTTTTATTGAGACAGGCTTTCACTATATACTAGTCAAACATGTGACAACCCTCCTGTCTCTTTCTCCTGTATATGGGGATTACATATGTGTGACACCA
>RJWM01011805.1:0-58640 GCA_004363535.1 Dasyprocta punctata | reverse complement strand
AAACCCAAAAACTAAGCTAGGGTTTGGGAACATTTGACTATTTCCTGATGCAGTTTTCCTACTAGGTAGTAACTTCTGGAGCTCTAGGTAATAACTTTATATACTTGACTTTTCAACTTCAGATAAAGTCGACTCTTGGATATAAAAATGTTTTTCCTTATTCATACCATACTGCATTGCTTTTTCTTGGTCCTCTCAATATTAGTACTGATTTTTTTTTAACAACTTTCTCACATTATTTATATTTGTGACTAAATAACACCTATATTGTTTGCAGCTTGTGTGTTCCCCCAGAAGATAGATGATATTTAACATTGAATATTAAATAAGCTATTATGCTTCTGGACAGGAGAAGGAAAAAATTGGAAATGATGCATCTAGGTCCTGTGACTAAGAAAAGATCTATGCTACTTTTAACATGAACACTAACCTCTTTCTCTTTTTAGGTTGAACAAGTAAAATTACTTGACCGGTTCAGCACCAACAACAAGGCATTAACAGGGACACTGTATCTTACGGCCACACATCTATTATTTATAGACTGCCATCAAAAAGAAACCTGGGTAAGAAGGACTGTGGCAGGACCATAGCAACAGCAGTGTTTTGCTATGTTTTAATTTGAGTATTGTCTTAGTCCCTTTCTTTTTTACTGGAACAGAAAACACAACACCTACAATTTAAAGGAGGAAAGGTTTATTTTGACTCAGTATCGAGTTCATGGTTGACTGTCCATGCAGGATGGCACTGCAGAGGGGCAGAGTGGAGAGAAGCTGCTCATGTCATGGTGGCAGGGCAGGAGAGAGCAAGGCAAGGGGGAGCCCCGGAGAGACGAGCCCTTGGCAGCGGCTCACCTCTTCCACCTCTAGCAGCAAGTCAGCTGTAAGATCATCCACAGACTAATCCACTGGTGATCATCATGTGCCAGGACCAGGCCCCACCCAGGAGCCCCACCTATGAGCACGAGAGGGTTTGGCGGGGGGGGGGGCCTCTAGGTATAAACCATAACATCAGTTACTTCTCTCAAAAATTTTTCCATCTCTGAACCACTTTTCCCCTTTATAAATCAATGATATCATATACAGTAACACCTCAGCTCATGAATGCTTCTTTTCACGAACAGTTTAGTTGCAACTGGAATTGTGGAAAGATTTATGCTCATAAACAGAGGTACCCCTGTGTAAACATTGCAGTATACATATATAAACATCTGGCATGTATATGTACAAGATATATATGCACACACGTTTTCAAGTATACATTTATATATATGCAAGTGTACTCTCAGGTATACATATGTATATAGGTATATACATATGTGTATGCAGTATACCTTTGACCCTTACACAAGATAATTGGGTTTGAACTGTGCAGGTACATTTATTTTTCTTTTCTTGGAAATTTACAATTTGAAAAAACTTGCAGATGAGCCATGTAGCATAGAAATATTGAATAAGTTAAGACAAATTTAGATATGTGTTCATAAAATGTATGTAGATAGTAGTCTATCATTTAATACCATGCAGTATACACAAATCTACAAAAAGTTAAAATGTATTAAAATAACACACACAAGCTCAGGTTGTACGTGGTACCATTTGCAGTGTAATAATTCCTCCGCATTTACATAGTGCACACTGTGCTGCAGTCGTTATTTCATAGCTGCCTCCCAGTGCTATTGGGTGAGTTCAGGTATTGCAGCTATCTCCTTAAAACCCTGGATGATGCTATCCTATAGGATCTGCAATTTCATGCCAACTTGCTGATTTCAAAAAAGTTATCCTTTTAAATATTCTGGTCATTAGATTTTTTTTTTCCTAATAGAATTTGTCTTTTATTGAATTTATAAGTCCTGGATTTAATGTTTTGTTGTTATGTGTGTCATTGCTTCTCCCAGTGTGTGGTTTATCTTTTGTGTATTTCTGTGTATGTCTTTTATTTGTTTAAATTTTTAAGGTTTTTTTTTTCTTTTTTGTTATTTTGAGATAGAGTCTCTTCATGTAGTAGTGTAGGCTGACCTTGAAGTCACGTAGTTCAGGCTGGCCTCAGACTCATGGTGATTCTCCTGCCTCAGCCTCCTGAGTGCTGGAATTACAAGTGTGTGCCTCTATACCTGGCTTAAATTTTTAATAATATAGATTTTTCACTTCTGTTATGGCTAGTGCTCTTTGTGATTTAAGAAATCCATGTGTCAAGGTCATAAATGTTCTATATTGTCTCTAAAAGCTTAAGTTTTGTCCTCCACATAATAAGTTGTAAATACATTTAGGAACTATTTTGGTATATGGTGTGACATAGAGATTCAGCTTTATTTTTTCATATGGACACGCAGCACCGTTTATTGACTATTTTATTCCTTTGGTCTTTAGGACCAACTTTGTCATAAATAAATCCTCCCTGTATAAGAGGTTCTATTTTTGAGCTCTCTGTTCCATTTTGGTGTGATGACTGTACTATACCAGGATCACGTTGTTTTATTGACTTTTAGGAAGTCTTACCATCCAGTAAAGCAAATCCTCTCAACTTGTTCCTCAGAATTGTTGTAACTGTTCTATGCTCTTTGTTCTTCACTCATTCATTTAGCATGCATTTATTGAGCACCTGCTGTGTATTTTCATGTCATTTTAGGTATGTTTTGGAAATAGAAGCCGATAATAATAGGCATTCTGTCTTGTGGGGAAAGACAAATGAGTAAGATGCTTGATGAGTACTCAGCGGAAAAACAGGAAAGGGGGACAGAATGTGCAATTTGTTTCCCTGTGTTTAGGAGAAAGAGACTTAAGCATGTTTCTTTGCTGCCCTGGCTAAGCCAGGTTTTGTGACCTCTGTTTTAGAGATGGTGTTGCAACTAAGGGAGGTGGTGGTTTCTTTAGTGTCACACAGGTGAACATAATAATAAAGAGGAGCTTATGTGGTGCAGCCAGGCAGCTTGAGATCCAGTGGCAGTTCTGCTTTCTTCTGCTCTAAGTGACTATCTGACTGGTAATGGTAACAAACCTCCCAAAGCAGAAGGAGAAGGATAGGCTCTCCTTAGAACCCTCCTCTCCTTTTAGCAGGGAGGAGAGGGTCTGCCATGCTGTCCACTGTTGACTTTCCCAAACATTTGATTGTTTGGAAATTGGAGCACTTAGAACCTTTAATGGAGGCAGAGAACACAGATTTTAGGCATTTTTGATCTGTTGAGGGAGATGACTATTGCCCGTAAGGAAGAAGGTAAGGATGACAGACCCACAGTGTCTGTGCCAACTATGTAACTTTGAGCTTAGTGTCGCCGCGAGCTGGGGATAGCATCAGTCTTTGTGGAGGGCTTTTGTGATTCTTAGATGAGAGGAAATAGGAACAGCATCTGAGCCTGAAGCACAGTGGTGGCTCAGTGAATCATAGCTGTTCTGATTTTTTCTAAGCAACAGAAGTGAGAGTAGAGCAGCCACATTGCTCTGGGTTACACTGCTTTTGGCACATGCTTTCTCCTTCTTTGTACTCCTGAGTCCCTAGAAGGCCATCTGGTTGACCTGTGATTATAGCAAGGAAATTCAGGTGCTCAGCAAGAGGCTGACCTTGGGTAAGTTGTATCATTTAAAGACACTAGGTCCCTTCTCTACCAGGGACTGGAGTTTCACTGAATAGTGCCTTGTAAATCCATTACTCATGTCATCATTCACTCTGTGTACCCTCCCTTTTACTATCCGCCTTAATATCTTCTTTGTGTGTTTTCCATCTCTTAGAAGCATATATGAAATAGCGATACATCATTCTTTCAGATAGAAGGGCTAGTTATTGCTGCAAATTCCTTAGATATTCCTTAGATATTGGAGAAAGAGGAGCCAAAGGTATCTATGTCATTTTCTCCTGCTGTTGTCTTTACAGTGCTTTCTCCACTAGTACATTCCTGTATGTTCTCCTGAATTAAGTCTGTTTAGTATGCTAGACCATGGAAGTAGCATTTTAATTTTAGAAGGAGCCTTATCCACCTTTTATCCTGTTGTCTCATTTTACAGATGACTGTGTTTTCAGGATCACATAAGCTAGGTAGAGATAGAGCCAGATCCCTTCGTCATTCTTTTGCAAATACTTTTGGATTTTATTTGGGATCATAATAGTCATGGACCACTGCAGTTAGTTATTAACCCTTATTCTCTATTTAGATATCACTTTTGATCTTTTTTTTTTTTTTTTTTTTTTTTTTTTTTGTGGCACCGGGGATTGAACTCACCACCTTGTGCCTGCCAGACAGGCACTTAAGCCACTGAGCCAAACTCCCAGCTCTAGTTTTTTTGAGGCAGGTCGCACTATGTAGCTCAGGCCAGCCTTGTACTCAAGTTGTAGCCCAAGCCAGTCTCGAACTCACAACGCTCCTCCTACCTCAGCCTCCTGAGTACTGGGGTTAAAGGCGTGCACCACCACGCCCAGCTACTTTTGATTCTTTTCAGTAAGTTAACACAGGTTCACTAAAATTAAGATTAACAGTGCTGATTTTTAGCCATGCGAAGGGCCTCATGTATGTGTTAATAATAATCTATGATATGTATTGCTTCAATTTTTACAGAATAAATTCTTCTCTCATAGTTCTTTCTCAAGCGTTTTTGATCATTTGCATGCGTTTAATCTTGCGTGTGAAGTTTATATGTATCATATGTAACAACTAATATTAGCATAATGATGCAGTATATGTATATTATATAATAATTATCCTTTATTGTACTACAAAAAATAGAAATGGTATTGAAAAAAGTAAACTTTTTAAAATAGCAAAATATTAGTAGCAGGTGGGAATGATAATGAGGTCAGTATTAAGTTTATTGAAGGACTTTTTATTCATTTACTTGGTAAACATTTGTTCTGTGGACAAAGGTATGAGGGATGTCGCCTATATTTGTGGCTAGAGGTGTGTAGTCATTTTATGTTTGAAAACTTAGCACATGGTATTTGAGATGTTATTTGAGGGTGACATTCCTAACTGTTATGCATTTGAGAGATAATAACTGAGTGCTTTATGCATTGATGACTTGAAATTTTTTCCTGCTGCAGATATTGCATCACCATATTGCCTTGGTAGAGAAACTTCCTTTGACTACTTCTGGGTGCCCTCTCTTGATTCAGTGTAAGAACTTCAGGACTGTGCACTTCATTGTTCCCAGAGAAAGAGATTGTCATGATATTTACAACTCTCTGCTGCAACTGTCAAAACAAGGTATTGTTTTTAGAGACCAAAGTTTACATGCTCAATTTAAGATGAGTTATCCAAGGTACTTTAATGTCTTGTTATTGTTATTTTGTACTTTAAGTTATGTGGTCAGGCTCTTGTGCATTCAACTGTCCCCTCCCCCGCCAGCGCTGTGGCCTACAGATAATTAGAGATGATCAAGTTGAGTTGAATGGTGTCCAAAGCAAAGTGTTTATAGTGTAGACTGAAGCAACTGTATAGTTTAAAGATCCCTTGATATCAAGGAGCATTTCATATTCCACTAACTTGGGGACTGACTTGGAAAATTGTATTAGTAAATGGCAAGACAAGGAAGATCAAGTTCCTCTGGTAGCACTGGGGCTAAAATATTTAGTAGATTAGGGTGGGACAAAAGGCATATGAACCAAGGGGCCAGAAAAAGTGTATCCTATTTTAGTAGAGATGTGGTTAAGAAAAGAATATAGGCCCTAAAGAGACATTTTCTCACTGCTTATACCTTGGAGCTGTGAAGACCCTTTTTCCCCCAATATGACTTGGGTTATATGTTGAGCTGAGTGTCAGTTGAGCAACCTGGGTTGCAGCGTGTGTGCGTGCTTTTGGGAGCAGGTCTGTGGTCGCTCTTCTCTACTAGCAGGTAGAGCCTGCAGCATTCTCTTCTCCCAAGTTCAGCTAGAGCATGTAGTAAAGTTGCTTCTGTGACTCCAGGCTTACTCTTCAGAAGTGTGCTCCTGAGGTTGGTTGCTGCTTTTGGACTACACTTTCCTGTAGGACTGTATAAGGCAGTTTTGTGTGCTCTGCGTTATCTCTAGTTTTTCATTATGGCATTGTTCTTTCCATTTTACATGTCAGTTGGGAAAAGTGGTGAGTCAGAAGTATCTATTTGTATTTTTATAATTTGACTTTTAAGAAAATACTGCAATAGAGGATTTGAAATATAAATATTTTTTATTAGCTTAACTTTGCTAGTGACAGATTGAATCTCAGATTCATATGTGTGCTTTCAGATAAAATCATTTGCATCACAGAATTTAGAAAATACTAAGTTCAAGTACAGTATGTTCATATACTAGCTATCTGGAAATTTCAAAGAAAAAATTGAACAATTTAATTTATAGTATATTAAGTCTTATAGATTGCATTTTAATGTTTTTATATGTTGTATTTTATAGCAAAATATGAAGATCTCTATGCATTCTCATATAATCCCAAACAAAATGATTCTGAACGACTACAAGGTTGGCAGCTCATTGACCTTGCTGAGGAGTATAAGAGGATGGGAGTGCCAAATTCAAACTGGCAGTTGTCTGATGCCAACCGAGAATACAAGGTAATTTAGCCACCTTTTGGGAAAATTCAGAAAATGTTACTACAAAGGGGGCAGGGTGTCATAGCAGCAAGTTTTCTATGGATTGTAATACACTGTTCTTGCACTTAATAAGTTTAAAAGTTTTTAAAGGTGAATTTTAACCTCATGGTTTTTGAACTGTGATAGAGGAGTCATGTTTTGATATTTACAGATTTGTGAAACTTACCCCAGAGAACTTTATGTCCCCCGGATACCATGCAATGTAATTGTTGGTAGTTCCAAATTTCGGAGTAAGGGAAGATTCCCGGTTCTTTCTTACTATCATCAAGATAAGGAGGTAGGAATCTTCTCTTTTGATTTTTGTTAACATAACTCCTTTTTAGGTTTAAGAACCAAAAAGAATACTAACTTTTACTTTACAGTGTTGTTATTATAATGTTAATAGAAATGTGCTGGCTTTTCACGTAATTACATTTTGAAAAATTTAAATCAAAACTATCCTGAAATGTAAAACTTTTTATATTTATACTTGTTATTTTCCTTTCACTAGTGACTTGAAAATAATGAGTTCATGGAACAGATAGGTTCTTCTCTCTTTTTTGTAGTTCTCTATTCGTTTTGCCTACATTTGGGGAAGCCAGGTAGCTCGGCAAGCCTACCATTTAGTGAAGGGAGAGACCCAAGGGCATTTTAGGGTCGCATTTTAATAGTAAGTTCCTCAAATCATGGGAATTTTATGACATGGAAAGGTGGAGGAGGAATCTTTATACTGAGGTGTTGTAACAGGGCTCCCATGTTATAGTGAAACTTCATATGCATAGCTTGATAATTTCATCATGTAGGCTCTGCTAAGCACTTGTGACTTTCAAAGGGGAAACTGAAGTATATTTCACAGCAAAGAAGTTGAGCAGTTCAGTGCCATTTTTAACTTACAGGCCTTAGTGGTTTTCTCTTTCCTCCTCCCTACCAAAAGGCTTTACTGTCTTCTTTCTCCCTAGTGTTCTGAAATTTCGCAGTAATGTGCCTTAAAATGTGTTTTAAACTTCCACCTGGAAACTCTGATCTCAGTTTTAGGAAGTTATTTTTCTGTGTCTTTGGTAATTTCCTTTTTTTAAAATTAGTTTTACTTTACTGTTTTCATAAATCATGCTTAAGTAAGTACAAAAGAATTGAAATTATGCCATGCATATTACCAGATCATGGTGCAACAAAACTAGGAGTCAATGGCAAAAGAAACACAAAAATTATACAGATGTGTGGAATTAAACAGTACTGTCTTGAATAATCAGTGGGTCATAGAAGAAATCAAGGAACAAGTTATCAAACTATAATGCCAGTACAGCATTCTTGCCACTGCGTGGTAAAAACTTGATTGGCTTGTAGAAATGAAAATGCAAGTGTTTATAATATTGTGCTTTTCTGTCTTATTTCTTTTTTTTGAATATTTTAAAATCACTGAGTCTATGCTTCCTAATTGAGATGTATCCAGGTTGCCACCTTTACCTTGTTAAACCAACTCAGTGGGATACATACAGGCTTACAACACTCTCCTTTGTTTCCTCATCACCGAAGATTGCGAGATGGGCTCCAGTGTCTGGCACAGAACATCCACCTGAATGTTCACTTCACTGTGTCCCTCAATATCTGAGCTGCTGGTGGTGGTGGGGGGTCCTGTATTTGCATTCTTAAATGTGAATATTCTTGCTCTTCTATTATTTGTGTTGTTATTATTAACTCCAGCAGTCGTTTTGTAATATTGTGGCTCTCTTTAACAGCACATTCTGTTTCTGAGAAGGCATTCTGCAGCTGGATTCTCTTTCTAAAATCTGTTTTTCATTAAATTTTGACAATTGGGGGGGGTGGAAGAACTTATAGGACACAATGAAAGCAGTCCTAAGAGGGAAGTTTACTACTGTCAATGCCCACATTACAAAAACAAAGTGAACCCACATAAGTAACCTGATGATTAACCTCAAGGTCCTAGATAAACGAGAAGAGTCCAAATTCAAAGTTAGTACAAGAAAGGAAATTACAAACATCAGAGCAGAAATTAATGAAATTGAGACTAAAAAACAATACAGAGAATCAATGAATTGAAGAGATGGTTTTGGAAACAGTAAACAAAATAGACAAACCCTTAGCCAATCTTACCAAAAAAGAAATGAAAGAAAATACCCAAGTCAGTTCTGTGTTCAGTCTTCTCTACCAGCAGGTAGAAACTGCATCGTTCCTTTCTACCAAGTTAAGTGAGAGCGTATAGTGAAGATTAGAGAATCTTGAAAAAATGGATAGATTGCTGGATTCATATGAATTACCAAAACTGAAACAAGAATATATAAGAATCCTGAATACTTCAGTAACAGTCAAGTAAAGTGATTCCTTGAAACAGTAATAATATAATATATATCTAACTAACTACTGTTAGAAAAGCCCAGGCTGCATTTACTGCTAAGTTCTATAAGAACTGGGGCTCCAGTGGTACAATCGGTTAGTGCACAGTACTTGTAAATTCTACAAGAACTTCATGGAATGTCTAACACCAGTGCTCCTCAAACTCTTTAATAACATTGAACGAAAAGAGGACTCCCAGAGTCATTCCTGCAAGCTAGCATTATCCTGATTCTAAAACCAGAAAAGGACCCAACTAGAAAAGAAAACTATGGGCCGTCACTTTAATCAAACTCAGAAATCCTAACAAGATACTTGTAAACAGAAGGCAGCAAATCATCAAAAAGATCATATATCATGACCAAGTAGGCGTCATTCACCTGTAATACACTACGAAAACAGAAGTAATGACAAAAACCACGTGATTGTTTCAGTTGGTCCAGGAAAAGTGTTTGACAAAACTCAACTTCCATTCGTTATAAAAACCCTGAAGAAAGTAAGTATAGAAGGACCTTATCTCAACCTGATAAAAGCCATATATGACAAGCCAGTGGGCAGCATCATGTTAAGTGGAGAGAAGCTAAAAGCTTTCCCTCTAAAATCTGAAAGAAAACAAGGATGTCCACTATCACTGCTCCTGTTCAACATAGCTGTTGAAATATTAGAACAGTTGGGCAAGAGAAAGAAAGAAGAGGAATATGTATAGGAAAAGAAGAAATAAAATTATCTGTGGATGATTTGGTCCTTTGCAGAGGAGACCTAAATCTACCAAAAGACTCCTAGAATTAATAACCAAACTCAGTAGCATAGCAGCATACAAAATCAGTGTACAGCCGATCCTGTATATCAGTAATGAGCACACTGAGAAGGACATTACAAAAACAGCACCATTTGCAGTAGCATCAAAAAAGTTAAATACTTAAGACTGAACCTAACCAAGAAAGTGAAAGACCTCTACAATGAAAACTATACTATGAAAAAGAAGGTCAAAATGGGATGATATCTATGTTCCTGGAGAGGCAGGACCAATAGCTATATTTCCAAAACCGATAATGCAGTTCTAATGCAACCCTAAGTAAAGTATCAATAATATTTCTGATAGAACTAGAAAGCAGTTCTAAAATTTTTATGAAACAAGAAACCCAGCATACCAAAAGCAGTCCTGGACTACAAGAGCAAAGCAGGAGGCATCACAGTTCTGGACTTGAAGTTATCGTATAAAGCTCCAATGATAAAAGCAGCATAGTATTAGCACAGAAGTAAATGTATGGCTCAGTGGCACAGCATAGACAATGTAGAAACAACTCCAGACACATTTAGCTATCTGATCGTGGACTATAGGCCAAAAACATACACCGTTTTAGTAAACGGTGCTGGGGAAACTGGCTATCCACAGCAGAAAATAGAATCTAGACTCATCTCTCACCATACACTAAGTTAAAATCAAAATGGGTCAAAGATCTAAATGTTAAAACAGAAACAATCTGCTGGAAGATAAAATAGGTAAAACTCTTGAGCACAATGGGCATAGGCAAGGACTTTCTGAACTGAACACCAGTTGTGCAAGAAATGAAATCAAGAATCAGCAAACGGAATCATATCTAATTAAACAGAGGCACAGCAAAGGAAATAACCAACAGAATGATGAGACGACATACAGAATAGCAAAATATTTTTGCCAGCTGTTCATCAAGAAGAGCACTAATGTCTAGGAAATTATACCCTCTAAAGTAAAGACCAATAAATGGGCAAGTAAAATGAATAGACACTCCTCAGAAGTAGTACAAACAGCTCATAAGTACGTGAAAAAATGTTCAACATATCCTTCCAAGTGTATCAGTTAGGTTTACTAGAGAAACAAATATAACACAAGATATACAGATGTATAAGGAATTACAAGATTGCCTTACGATGGTCAGCCACAGAGTTGGGGTGAGGAGGCGTGTAGATGTCTGCACACTGGAGGCTAAAGGGTTCAGTCCAAAGTCTGGAGCTCACTTCAGTGCTCCATGCAAGTTCATGTTAGGAGACTAGTGAGTCTGCTACAGAGGGCCGACGACTCTACCCTGGAAGGCCAATGGATCCAGTGCAGAAGACAGAGTCTGCGCTAGGAGGCAGATGACATCCAAGGTGAAGGCGAAGACTGGAGCATCTCTGAATGGAAGATGTCTTTGCTCATTTCCCTTTCATACTGTCCAAACAATGAGACACCCTAGGGTGGGTCTTCTACACCCTAGGTTACAGACTGCCACACTAGGGTAGGTCTTAACACCTTAGGGTGTAGAATTGCTGCGCTGATTTAGTTAAGCTTCTAAACTTCTCAAGTTGATACAATCATACATACAAGCTTTGATATTGCATGGTTTCTCTTCTGTGGGACTCCCAAAGCATAAATACTGTAATTACAGAGCAAAACAAAACAGAGATAGTAGCCAGTATATAGATCTTTTGCAAAAAAGAAGGAGAGCAAGAGAGGGAGGGAGGAGGGAGCAGAGGGGATTGGCATAAACTGAAGAATTGAGATTTGTTATGCATGTATACCAAGTCCCCAAGAGAAATGTAATCATTATGTACTATAATCATGGGCCAAGAAACATAAAAATTTAGTATAAAAAAGAATTTAAGAAAACTTGTGTTGACAATTGAACTTCTAGCATAAATTTCCATTTTTGTTGTTTCTCTCCTGCTTTGCATCTCTTATTTTCTGGAAGATCGTTGGCTTATCTCTAGCTACCTCTTGAATTCTTTTTTGTGACAATAGTTTTAATATTCAGGAACCATTTCTTATTTTTTGAATGTTTTAGTCAGCTTTTCATTGTTGGATGTGATACCTTGTTTTTCTGAGGATAAGAATTTTTTTTATAAAAAGTCTTGTGCTTTTCATATGTTATCCTTTCTCCTCAGAGTTTGTTTCTTTTTTTGTCTCTCCTGTCTTTGAAATACTTGGTTTTTGGAAGGCTCCTCATACTTGAAGTATGTAGAAGTTTGTGTATTTGCAGTGTCTTTGATTACTTTCTGTTGTGTAAGTTGGTTTCTGTGTTAGCCTTCTGTTGCTGTGACAAAATATCTGAGAATATCAACTTAAAAGATTTATTTTAACTCATGATTTCAGGGGTTTCAGTCCATGGTTAGCTGACTGTATTACCTTTAGGCCTGTGGCAAGGCAGAGACATCGTGGCAGGAGAGCATGGAGGGAAAAGTCTTATGGCAATGGGGAAGCAGGGAGTGGGGAAGGGGATGAGAGCAAAATGTACCCTCCCATGGCATGCTTCCAGGGACCTGCCTTCATTGACTCCTGAAATTTCCAGCACCTTCCAGGGATGCCATCTAATTGTGAATCCATCAATGGATTAATGCACTGATGAGGTCAGAGCCCTGAAGATCCAGTCATTTTCCACCTCTAAACACTGTTGTGCCAGGGGCCAAGCCCTCACCGCATGAGTGTTTAGGGTACATTACAGATCCAAGCTGTAATAGTTTCCTTAAATGGGGATCTTCTGATTTTTGCAAGTTTATATAATAAGACTGGCTGTGATCCAAGCATGGTTAAGAGGGATGGTTGGATCTCTTTTTTTGTTATATAAATTAGATTCAATTCTTCCGGATTTTTTTGTTGGAGGGGGGAGCAGTATGGTGTGTGGTTTTATTGTTTTACATCTGTACCAACTGTCCAGAGTCTTTGGGTTAATCTTCATGGAATAAATGTTTGTCTTCAGGGCAAGGGAAAATCTGGAAACCTTAACTGTTGTATTTTCCCAAAAATAAGACCAGGTCTTATATTTTTGCTGCAAAAGATACAGTAGGGCTTATTTTCAGAGGATGTCTTATTTTTTTCATGTTCAACAATCCACATTTATTTATGTACAAAAATCTGTATTTATTCAAGTACAGTCATGTCATCTTCTGGAACACCATCATAAATCTTCAAATCCTGAATTCTGGCCTGAATTTCTTGTGACTCCATTTCCTGTGGAGCCTTTGGGCACAGTCTCTCATGTCCAGCAGTAGAGCTGTTCTTAAATAAGCGCTTCTTGTCCATGTGGCCTGCTCGAGTGCATTGGCAACACAGCGCCAGTGATTTCGTCCCGTGTATTCTTCACCCAGGTCCCAATCTCTTGTAGGTTGGCTTCACAGAGTTTCCATTAAATCAAGTGTTCACTGAAGACTCATGAGACAGGAGTGGCAACAAAAATGATAACAAGAATAGTGGTCCACACAAAAGTGAGGAAAAATTGCAGGCGCCAAATGGCAGGGAACATTTCTTTATTTCATACGAGTGTGTTGAATACATCTGCTGCAACATACAATGTATTCAAGATCCATATTGGTCACAGCCATTTCTGTTCAGTATGAAGTGAGCATATTATTTGTGCACTGTGTCTGTACTCTGGTCATTCAGGAATAAATCTCCAGTTCATCTGTTTACATGGATGTTTGTCTCTCATCCAAAGGCGCCTGCTTGGATATTTCCAAATACTATTGGGGACCCGGCCTAGATCCCCAATCTCCCAAACGAGCATACGGTGAAGACTTAGATAAATGAGACAAATGGTATGGTTTTAGGGCACCAGGAGGGTCAAAGCCCCTAGAGAGTTCTTGACTCTGTAGCTGAGATGAGGGCTAAGACAAAGAGCTTCTGTGGACCACCCATATTTATTTTCATTGTAGACAAAGAAAGGGGATACTGAGGGTGGTGCCGGAACTGAGCAGGACTTGGGAGTCACTTCAAGGACATCTCCAAGTAGGAGAAGATGCCAGAAAAGGAGAACTATTTTATCTCCAAGATGGCCTTTGTGGTGTGACTGAGATGCCTGCAGAGTAAGATGCCTGCAGGGCAGTCTCTATTAACATAATTAATTATGGAGCCAGTATGTCCTCAGCTGTGGCCTTCTTTACCTTGCCCTTTGAGGTATCTCTGACCTCATTGGCCACTACAGGCCTCAGTCAGGACCAGTGATTCATAGAGGTTCACTTACTATGAATCAGCTCCTGTTGCCAGGCAAGGGGCCTAGGCCTAGGACAGGCTCACAGATAAATAAAATGCCAATTAGTAAATTTTAAATCCTGCTCAGAGCCACTTTGAAGTGGTCTGCAACATCAAATACTTAAATATAATTTATATTATTTAAGCATTAATGTCTACTACTTAACATTTAATTACATATAAATGTTACTTTTTAATTCAATATATCCATCATGTGTTGCAGTGACTGAATGCATCCCTCTTAATTGGGCCTTAATTTGGGGGTTGGGACTTGAAGAGCACTTTGAAAACTCATGCTAGGGCTTATTTTCTAGTTAGGTCTTACTTTTGGGGAAATATGGTAGTCCTTATGTAGTCATTCAGCCTGTCTTTGGGTTTTTAGTTATACTCCTGGTCCGTTTTTCAGAGGCACAAATTCCTGAGCCTTCCTGGCTTTTTGCTGTTCAAAATATCTTCTTAGTGACTTAAGGAAGTTGGAAACTTTTTTTTGCCCTGTACATCAGTTATCACTTGCCAATCTATTACTATCTCTCTAAGTTTTTCTACTGTCACCTTTTCCATTCTTTTTGTCCTTTTGGCTTTATGCATTTTAAATATGTCTGTGAAAACTTTTCATTGGAATTTGGAACAGAAGCAGAAATAAAAAGTAGATGTTTAAACAAGTTTCTAATCTTTTTGATAATTATGTCATAAGGAAGTTAACTGATTATGGTCCCGGTTTGTATACATCGTTGATTAGAAAGTTGGGCAGAAAATTGATACTCAGTGACCAATGTACTAGAAATAAGAAAGTCAGTGTGAAAAGGATTTAATAAAACAGTCATTTCCTTCTGCTATTTGAAAATTTCATGGTTATATCTGTGAATTTAAAATGTGCAAAACATGTATTTATATTTACTTTTTTCCCCTTTAATAAAATTAGATTTGGAATGTTTGGGTGACTGTTAAGTTGAGCATGGCATGGATGTGATTAAAGAGAAGTGTGTGAGTCTAAACCTTTCTAGTCATTTTTAGGATTTTAAATACCTGATTTACCTATTTGCTACTTATAGATATTCTTGCCCTTTTAGATTGACTGTATTTTAATCCAATTTTGAATCGAAGCTTATTTTTTCCCATTTTTAGTCTCATTTTATGTAAAGCTTATTGATTTTTTTAAGCTTATTGATTTCTAATTAGAACTCTGAAAGCATTTCAAAAGTACAAGTTCAAATACTACTATTTTAGAAAGTCCTATCCTACATGTATTAACGGTTTTTTATTGAATTCAAGTTGAAAGTGTCCTGTAATCCAAGATGTAAGTATCTTACTGTAGTTTACTTGAGAGAATTGACCAAGTGCTGCTTCTTAAAAATCTAGGTAGTGTTCTTTGAGGAGGAGAGGCTACTAGGGGTTGAACCAGAGACTTTGCCCTGGGCTCCATCCTCACTTCTCACTTTTGTTTCTTTAAAGTTTGAGACAGGGTGTTGTTAAGTTGTTCAGGATGAGCTCAAATTTGTGATCCTCCTGCCTTAGCATCAAGTGCTAGTATTACAGGGATTAACCACTGTATCCAGCTCTTAAGTTTGTTTTTCTGTTTTTTGTTTGTTTTTTTCATCGACTAGTTAAGGAGGCATTTAGTTTTCTTGGGCGATGAGAATATTGGGAAAACTTGGGGAGCAACAGGATATTGAAACAGTATTTAATTCAAATAGGATTTCATAGTTAATGCCTTCTAATTGTCTTCCTAACTTTTAAAAAAGATTGCATGTTTGGTTCTACTACTTTTGAATTTTTCCTTATAAGCATGTTTTTGAGACATATTTTTCATTATCTGTTTTCTATATTTTTAAAATTAGGCTGCCATTTGTCGATGTAGTCAGCCACTGTCAGGATTCAGTGCCAGGTGCCTGGAGGATGAACATTTGCTTCAAGCCATTAGTAAAGCCAATCCATCCAATTGCTACGTGTATGTTGTGGACACCAGGCCCAAAGTAGGTATCTTAAATACACTGGATTCTATTATCTTTAATTAATAAGTCTTCTCATATTTAAAATATCCAAATTCTGGTTTTAAATTAATCATGGCTAATCGTACAAAGGAAATACTCTTTAAAGTACACCGATTTAGAAAACCATTTCTCTGACCCAGGTGGTGATTTATGTCTTCTGATATATGTAGTGGTGCCTTGGTGACGAACTTAATTCTTCCCATGATTCTGATTGCAAACTGAATTGGTTGTGAACCGAATCAAATTCAGTGGTTAGGTTCAGTGTTGATCTTACGGGGAGATGGATTCAGTTTGCAACTAGAATCTTGGAAAGAATTTAGTTCATGAGCTAAGGTGCTATTCTACTTACTAGAGAAGCTGTTGGAATTATTGATGGTGTATTAAAAGTCTTGTGTTGTTGTGAAGAAATACCTAATAGTATGTGCGTTGCGAATAGAAGTTTTTACTATTCTTTGTAAAATTTTTAATTGGCTACTTTCTGTTAAAATAATGGATGTTAATTTGAAATATTCAGCAAGATAGAAAAACAATGGCTTAATTTAGGAAACCTGAACTAGAGACTTAAAGTGAACAAGAAATTGTTTTGTTAGGCATTTATGAACTAAATCTTAATTTTCATCATTGAGACAAGAACCAGAATCCTGTTTTCTTTTTATGAGCAAAGTTAAACAGCTAATTCATATAGGACCCTGAAAATAAGGTAGTTAAAATATTCAATGGTAATAGCTAACTTTACTTTTAATTTTTGTTGTAGCATCGCATGCAGAGCTGGTGGGCTACACAAAAGGACATTGGCAGAATTATAGTGAGGATTTCTTCAAAAATCTGGAATGATGAGAAAATAAGAGAAAGCGATGGGAAAAAGCGAGTGAGCAATACAGAACACAGCAATTTTAGGGCAGCTTTGTGGAGGGAATGGTCGCTGCTGTAGAGTAATTCTTACCGTTACACAACCTCCCAGAGAAAATGGAGAATACAGTTAGATTAATTTGAGTAACTAGGAAGTGTTAAAAATAATTGATATTATTTTATTTTGTTAAAAATAGAAGACTTTCTTAGGAGTTGAGAGTGTGTAATGGCTCCTATTCCTTTGTATAAGCTGGGTTAATCGGTTAGAACTCTTTTTTTAGGTAATATTAGAAATAAAAAGCAATTGTAGTAGACTTTTTGAAGGTGAGATCTGACTGATTTATGCCTCAAGATCTAAAATCTTTTATACAGTTGTCTTCTAACAGAAAAGTATATCCTCCTTTGATTGCTTTACTAGTTAAACTTAAAAGTCAAGTAATAATAATGGGGAAGCCTTTTTGATGTCTAACCCTTAATCTTACTTTAATCCTCATAGGTGCTGAGTAACCAGTGGCTTGGTAGATACAATTTAACTGTACTTTTTTTTTTTTTCCTTTGGGGATTGAACTCACAACCTTGTACCTGCCAGGCAGGCACTTACGCCACTGAGCTAAATCCCCAGCCCAGTTTAACTGTGCTTGCTACCAATCTGTGCCCTTAATCCACTGAGTCAGAATATACTTTTTTCTTCCAACGTACAAGTCTCTTCATCCAGAATCATTGCAGAAGAGTATCTAGTAAACTGTAGTCACGTGCTGGCTGAAATCCTAGTCTGCGAGGAGTGAGCGTGTCGAATCCTAAGTTCATCTCTGGTAACCCAGGGTGATAGGGCCATAGGCAGTGTGTTATTTCCTTGTAGACCAGTTTATTTAGGGGCCCATGCTTGAAGATAGACAGCAGGGTGTATGCTATGTTACATGGTTTGTGAGCCTTCACTAGTCTCTCACATGGAGGACCTCAACTGGAGGACCTCAGGTAATTGGAAGCATGTTTCAGATCTGAGTTTAGGGTCCCTGTAGCTTGTCAGTAATCATGCGCTCCAGGTTTGTTCTGAAGTGAATTTTACAGTTTCATTCTAGAAAAGAAAATTTCTGGTGCTGTGCATGGTGGTACATGTCTGTAAGCCCAGCACTCTGGAGGCTGATGCAGGAGGATCACTGTGAGTTCAAGGCCAGCCTGAACTACATAGCAAGACCCTGTCTCAAAAAAAGAAAAAAAAAAAAAAAAAAAAAAAAAGCTCTGCTCATTTCTGAATCATTTAGAATTCAGATAGAAGATACTTCTTTTTAATTTTGAAATATTGTCTTATTACCAACATGTGGGAAACTGACTAAAAGCATAAATGAATTTGCTTCATGAATCTGTGGGATCTTTCTGTCTAGTTCTTTCCTTTATGTAACAGTTTGTTAGTTTATTAGTATCATGTACTTTTTTTTTTTTTTTTTTAGTACCAGGAATTCAACTCAGGACTGTGCGCTTGCCAGGCAGGGACTGTGCCACTGAACTATATTCCTGGCCCTTCATTTACGATTAATAATACATGGCATCTGTTATTTGATTATTAATAATTTGACAGCTTATTTGGGTTTGACGAGTTCCTTTACATTCTCTCCTAACTAAAATATGGCTTATTTAGTGTTTTCATGAAATTTTAGTAAGTTAATTTAAAAGATAAAAGTACTTTGATTCTTAATTTCTAAAATTTTTAATTTCAGCTGAATGCTATGGCCAACAGAGCAGCAGGAAAAGGTTACGAAAATGAAGACAACTATTCTAATATTAGATTTCAGTTTGTTGGAATAGAAAATATTCATGTTATGAGGTCCAGCCTTCAGAAATTATTGGAAGGTATGATTTTGCTTACCTTTAAGCAACTTTATCTGATAGAAACATAATGCTAGTTACATATAATTTAAAAATTTCTGGTAGTCACATTTTAAAAAGTAAAAGCATGTAGTCAATAAAAAGTTGGTATTGAGATATTTTACTTTTCACAAATCTTAGAAATCAGTTGTGTATTTCATACTTATAACACATCTCACTTTGACCTAGCCACATTGCAAGTGTTCAGTAGCTGCCTTTAGGTAGCAGTTACTGTATTAGTACTACTCGAAAGGTTTCACAAAAAATTATAGCTGTTAGAGATTATGGAGTAGTCAATACATTGAAGATTAATTTATGATACTCTTCTATTTAAATGTTAAGGTATTCTTCGAGTCATAATATGAAATTTTAAAATATTACTATTTTAAACACTTATGCTACAGTTTTTTAAAGAGATTGGAGCATTTCTCTTATGCACAAAGGATGACAGAAAAATACATCCAAAAATTCATTACTATGCTTCTGTAGTAGCATCTTTTCATTTATAAACAGTCTTTCCTGTTTCATCCTCCTCTTTCTCAGCTCCCTCATCATGACAGACACTGTAAAGGAGGAGTGGAGACGCTAGCCCCATTCTGATGAAACTTTTTTTCCTTTTTCTAGTCAATGGTACCAGGGGGCTCTGTGTTAACGATTTCTACTCTGGTTTGGAGAGCTCGGGATGGCTTCGCCACATCAAAGCTGTGTTGGATGCTGCAATCTTCTTAGCCAGGGTAACGCGCTCTCCCTCACGCTTGTTTGGTTTTGGGTTTGTAATGGTTGGGAAGGAGTGGGTTTATCCTTTTGGGTATAGGTATCTATTCTGTTCAGATAGCCTTTCTTATTCTATATCTCTTTGATAAGGATTACTTTAATTTGACCTTTAAAAATATATAGCAGTAATCAAAATGCTACATGCCTGGACTGATATACCAAAACAAATTTTGTTTTTAATGCTAATGTGCACCGATTAAAAAAGTACTCAACATCTTTATCATCAGGGAAATGCAAGTTAAAACTACAAGGTACCGTTTCACCCCAGTTAGAGGTCCTATTACCAAGAAGACAAAAACAGCACATGGTGGTGAGAATAGGGAGAAAGGGAACTAACTCTCATATGTTGTTGTTGGGAATGTAATTAGGACAGCTTTTATAGAAAATAGTATGGAAGTTCCTCAGAAATTAAAAAGTAGAAATACTAGATGATCCAGCTGTACCACTACTGGGTATATATATATCCAAAAATACTGTAAACGAAATTACCATCTCAGAGATACATCTGTACTGGGGTGTTTATTACAGCATTATTCACGATAGCTAAGGTATGGAATCAGCCTAGGTGTGCCTCATGGGTGAACGGTTAAAGAGAATGTAGTATATATACACTGTGCAATATTGTTCAACATAAAAATGAATTAAAACTTTGTCATTTGCAACAACATGGATAGAACTGGGGAACACTGTTAAGTAAAATAAGGCACAGAAAAACAAGTATTATAGATGCTGAAGAATTGGTTTTGTAGAAGTAAGAATAGAATAGTGGTTGCCAGGATCTGGGAATGTTGAAAAGAAAGGTTATGGAGAGAAAATGCCAAAGGGCAGAAGTGTAACTGGGTTGGAGGAAATTCCAGTATTCCGTGGCACCATAGAATAACCGTGGTTGACAACTATTAACTGCGTGTTTCAAAACAGCTCATAGAATTTTGAATGTTCCCAACATAAAGTAGTGAGTGTTTAAAGTGATGCATGTGCCAGTTACCTTGAGTTCATCACAGCATATTGCATACGTGGGTTTAAATTCTACACCGTACTTCATAAATATGTATAATTGCTATCCATCAATTAAAATTATTTAAAAATAAATTCCTGTCTTCACATTTTTCTTGGCAAAAATGAAAACACTAGTCTCACTCTTGAAACAAATATATTTGTACATTTGATGTAGACACTTATAAGGAAATGTCCCAATATTTGGAAACGTTTTTTACTTTATTTTTTGTTTGCTTTATTGTTGTTGTTGCTTTTAAATATGCTGTGGCAGCATAATCATTGCAGGGATAGCTCTTTATAATGCAGTTATTGCTATTGTGATTGTCAAGTGAAGAGACTCACTGGTTTATATCAGATTTGTCCTGCTAGACTCTAAGCATGTGGCCTTCCTTTTCAGGCAGTCACGGTTGAAAGTGCCAGTGTACTGGTGCATTGTTCTGACGGGTGGGATAGGACCTCCCAGGTGTGTTCCCTCGGTTCCCTTTTGCTGGATGCGTACTACAGGACAGTCAAAGGATTCATGGTAAGGCCTTACTCAGTTCAACCAGTGATTCTCAGGTACCAGTGATTTTGTTCTCCAGGTGGACCTTGTAATGTTAAGAGACAGTGGTGCAGGCAGAGGCACGTGGCAGGCAGAGGCCAGGAGTATTGCTGTACGTCTAAGCGATGCAGTAAAACATGGCACAGGTACAAAATTGCATTCTGGAAGGGACTTTTATTTAAAACACCTTCATTTGCTAAGTGTATAACATGTTAAGCATGTTTTATATGTGAAGATTAAATTTCTAATTGAAAGATTTTCTACATTTTGAAGATAAAGTCCTGACTTCTGTTTGTTTTTCACCCGATGATGAGATTAGTTTTCAGGTTTTATATTTTAACTCTTGGTGAGTAAATGAAGGCATATTAGAAAGGTTTTGTGTTTAGAGTTTTAAATACAGTGTCATTTTAAGAGAAGACTTAAAATCACCAATCCTTTTTTAGCACTTTTATTGTACTGTTGTGGAATCTGGGACAGGCTAACTAGAGGTAAGAAAATTTTAAGACTATAATGCTAGTAAGAGAATAATGTTCATAAAATGAAATTAAAAAAGAAAAATGTTTCATTTACGCCCTTTTCTTTTTGTGGTGCTGAGAACTGAATGTACAGTTTACCTGGAGGTTTTAAGATAGTGGGTATTCTTTGCCAGGCCTCCAAATGAAATCAAATAATAAATGACCATGGACATTGAGAGCTTCCTAGGCAGCAGGAACACACTAAATTGAGCCTCTTGAGGTGACTGCAGGTGATGTGTGAGGGATGGAGTCGGGGCGAGTGTGAGAGGGGGCTGGTGTAGGGGAGTGTAGAGGGCTAAGGCTGGGATTGGACCTCTCCCTCTTTGGGTAGTGCGAGCCATTAAAAAGCTTTAAAAAGAGGAAATAGTATTTTGATAGCTGTTTTTAAAAAAGATTGCTTGGCAAAAAATAAAGAGTAAAATAAAAGATAGATAATAGGAAATGAGAAGATAGATCTTTTGTAGAAAGGAAAGGGACCGAGAAATGGAGGGAGGAGGGAGGGAAGGGGACAAAAAAAGAATTAGGACGTGTTTGTACTTGTAGCAACTCCCATGCCAAATGTAATCATTATGTACTGCAAACACATGCTAATAAAAATTAAGAAGAGTGAAAATTGGTCACAGATTGGGTGTGGCCTAGAGGAGAGGGTCCTCCTCCAGGAGGATTTTCAGGTTCCTAAATTAGTTTCCCGGATGGAAGGCACTGCCTTCCTGCTCTGCACTGACCTAAGCAGAGAACAGGTTTCTTGAGAAAGATGCAAGTTAGGATTTAGACATCAATGTGTAGAAGAATGGGGAGGACACAGGATCAGGTGTGCAGCTCCAGCCTGCAGATCACTTGCCTGAGGTCACATGGGGCAGAAGCAGTGAAGCCAGGCTTTGAGCTGTCCGTGTACCCAGAAGCTGCACCCTGACCATCAGGATTTACGGCACTTTGCCCACCTCAGAGAGATTTAAGACAAAACCAGAGAAGGTGAAGCTGATCATTGCGACACTAGGATAACAGTGTGCTCATTTGATGAAATTAAAGGTATATTAAATACTAAGAAGATATATTTTGCTTAGATTTGAAAACATAGAAATTTGTTATTTCAGTGGAGTTGGTAAGTAGAGAAGCTGTGACAGAGAGAAAGATAAAGATACTCCATTCAAGAGATGAATATCAACATTTGGATTTCAATATAGACTCATTGTCATTGGTATTTCTATCATTGTTTTTTTTTTTCCTGAAAAAGTTCTACATAAGCATTGTACATATAAGCCAAAAAGTTTAAAATGTTCAGTCTTCTGAGTTAGTTATTGTTAGCATTTTAGTTTACATTTTCCTAGCACTTTGTCACATTTGTACACACAAAAATTTAAGTGCGGTACTGCTTTATCACATGCACGTTTCCCTTACAATGTAGTATAACTGACATATTTTGTCGTGAGACTCCTCTTTTCATATATTTTCACTCTTTTTAAGCCTCACCTCTAATCCCAGGTTTTGGCTCTTTTGCCTGTAGTTTATTTTGGGGGTAGTGTTCTGTTTGGCGAAATAAATCAAGAGTATAAATACTATTTTTAAGCTAATAGAATTGAATCCAGTCTAATAAAATGTTGAAAAGTGGGTTTTACTTTTTTTCATTAAGGTTTTAATAGAAAAAGATTGGATCTCATTTGGACATAAATTTTCAGAGAGGTGAGTGTCAGTTATACATTTATGACTTTAATAAAGTTAGAGTGCCACCATGTTTCTGTTTTCTGAACTCACATGACTCGAGATGTGTGTGCTGTGTTGTATATGAGATTTAATATTCTGTCATTTCTTTCAGTTCTATTACCTTTGTTAATTTTTGAGGCTATTTATTACCTTTTTTCTCTATTGTAATATTTAGAAGGCAACAGATCTTTTAAAATTGTGTTTGCAAAACTCATAGCTATACATGACTGCAATAAAAAAAGAAATGTTTTTTTTTTTTTTTTTTTTTGGAATGCAGATGTAACACTGTTGTAGTATTATTTTTGTAAGTATGTTTAAGTTTATCATTACCTGCACAGTGGACTTCTTTTGGGGCATTTTTAAAAGCTTGTGTTTTCTGGGTGGTTAGGTGTGGCCATCTGGACGGCGACCCGAAGGAAGTCTCCCCGGTATTCACCCAGTTCTTGGAATGTGTGTGGCATTTGATGGAGCAGTTCCCACAAGCCTTTGAATTCAGTGAAGAGTTTCTTCTTCAGATCCATGAACACGTTCATTCATGCCAATTTGGAAACTTCCTCGGAAACTGTCAGAAGGAAAGAGAAGAACTTAAGTAAGATGATTTGGTGAAAATGAATTCTCCCTCTCCTTAGAGCTGAAGTCCTATAGCCAAAAATCGTGGTTGACTTAATTAGATGTCTTGACAGTATGAACTAGAACTGAATTTGTTGTCAATATTATTGTCTGTATTTCTGAAACTAAGTACTCTTCTAGCGTACCCTACCCACTCAGGTGAAGAATAAGAACACACTTTCCATGTATCTTAAAGAAAAATGCATGTAGCATAAGCACACAGCTCCATAAATCTTACCACTCACACACCTGTGTCACCAGCATCCGGAACAAGAAACATTGCCAGTAACTTGGAAACTTCCTCATGTTCCTTTTCAGGATTAATCTTTCAGATTTAATTTAGAAAGCTTTGTATTATTTTGTTTCCTAGAACTGATCACTATTTTTAAAATGTGGTAAAAGATTTAAAACTGTTGGTTTGTTTCAAGGTGAGATGGAGCCTTACAACTTTTCTCATATTCCTCAACAGTCAGTTGTTTGGGGAAAATAAGTGTGCTTACATTGGCTACAGTGTGGTTGCATGTGAGACCCTAATTCACCTGTACTTTCTTAACCAGTCTCAGAGGATAGGAGTTTAAGCTAAGTTTTGATGCAGGAGATATCTGGGGTAAGACTGAAAGGTGCTGTGTGTAGTTTTAGGTTTGGCTTCTGAATTTAGCTTTCTTACAGTAGCAGTAAAGAGCAGTTTAAGATTCTTGATCATCCAAATGGGGTAGTAGAGTGCCTAAGTCTCGTAGTTTGGAAACAGCCATACACTCCTACTCCTGATAGCCAGTGGCAGAACTGAGAGCAGCTGGAGAATTCTGAAGGTAAGTAAAGGAAACACAAGTGAGTAGAGATGGCAGAGTATGGCAGAGGTGAACAAATCAAAAATGCCAAGCCTTTAGCTTTGTGCTATAGTCATTCACAGTAGTTTATCTTAATTTGGTACAGGCAACTTTTCTTGGAGCCATTTTAGGGAAATGTCCTAAAAATGGGAGAAGTCCTCAAAAATGGGAGTGGGTAATTCCTAGCAGTTTTTCTGTAAGAGCACACCTCTGCGGAGTCATGGAAAAATGAGATTGTTCACTTTTCCCTAACTTCCAGTCTGGGATATACCTTCTACCACCATTCTGACCTTTCCCACCAGGCCTTAGACTTGCAGTGTAACTGGCATGCCTTGATTTTTGCCTATTTTCCTTGAAATTTTCCTAATTTCTACTTCATATGTAAATGTGGTCCTGCCTGTGATACTTGCTATCACAGCCCAGATATGAGGTGAAGAGATTCAGGCCAAGCAGAGCTATATTTGTATGTGGCTCTCCATTTATATGTGTGGAGATTTTAAGTAGGTGAACAAGAGATCCAAATTTTTTTTTAATTTTTTTTTTTTTTTTATTTTTTTGCGGCACCGGGGATTGAACTCACAGCCTCGCACCTGCCAGGGCAGGCACTTAAGCCACTGAGCCAAATTCCCAGCCCTGGTTTTTTTGAGTCAGGGTTGCACTGTGTAGCTCAGGTCAGCCTTGTGCTTGTGTTGTAGCCCAAGCCAGCCTCAAACTCACAACGCTCCTCCTACCTCAGCCTCCTGAGTGCTGGGATTAAAGGCATGCGCCACCACGCCCGGCTGAGATCCAAATTTTTGAAATCATGGATTGAGAGAAATCCCATAAGTGTACAGTTACAGGGAAAATGTCATACCTGTGTTGTGTTTAAGGGACATGGCTTTACCACGTGATTATGAACGCAAAAGGAAAAAACAGGATACAAAGACGAGGTTAGACAGCGAATGAAGAAAAACTAAAACCTAACCTATTCTGGAAACAATTGCCTGATTTATAAAAATTAGTGTTAACAGTAATACTTTGCGTGTCCTTGAAAGATCTGTGTTTTTCTCATTACTCTAAGGTTGAAGGAGAAGACTTACTCCCTGTGGTCATTTCTTTTGGATGACCAAAAGAAGTACTTGAATCCTCTCTACAGTCCCAAATCTGAGAGGTTTACAGTTTTGGAGCCAAATACAGTATCTTTCAATTTTAAGTAAGTCGGTATCGTTAAAATGTTAATATCTTTCTCAAACACAGTTTAAAAGTTAATTATTAGCTGACTGTGATGATGCACACCTGTAATCCTAGCACTGTGGGAAGATAAGGCAGGAGGATTGCAAGTTCAAGCCCAGCCTGGACAATTTAGTAATGTAGTGAAACATTGTCTCAAAATTTAAAAGACAGGTGGGGGTTAAGGATGTAGCTCAGTGCACAGGCGGAGGGGCTCAGTCTCTAGTACCGTTAAAAAAACGCTTCCTGCTTTAATTGGACATAGTTACGGGATACAGCATGGTAATGCAATACATGTGTACAATGTATTAATGATAAAATGAGGGTAGTGTTTGTCCTCAAATTTAAAAAATATACTGACATGTAATTTTATGTATTTATGAGATAGAATGTGATATTTGAGTACCTGTATACAGTGCATGATGATCAAATCAGTAATGCACGTTTCCATCTCCTTATCACTGTGTGTTTGAAGCCTTTGAGCCTCTCTCCTAATAAAATATAGAAAAGGTTTTATAAAGTGCAGTCACCCACTGTACTGTAAGACATTAGAGCTTATTGCTTCTGTCTGTGTTTTGCTAAAAGCTTTTATTCTGTCTTAAAGGTTTTGGAGAAACATGTACCACCAGTTTGATCGAACATTGCACCCTCGGCAATCTGTATTCAATATAATTATGAATATGAATGAGCAAAATAAACAGTTAGAGGAAGACATTAAAGACCTAGAATCTGTAAGTATTCTGAAGTAACTATCACAGTATATTTGGAATATCAGTTTAATTTTTTGTATTTAAATTGTTCCCAGTTTTGGATTTCTTTCATAACGAAGTTGAATGATTTTTCATATTTGTTAGTTTTCCTTTTCTGTGAATAGACTGTTCACACTTGTGCTTCTTTTCCTTTGGCTTGTTTGCCTCTTGTTGATTTGTAGGAGTTCTGTGTATACCATACTGTAATTCTCTGTCAGGTATGCATAGTACACATAGATTGGTCAGCCTATTCTTCTCTTTTGTACTTTATTTATGGTATGTTTTATATAGATGTTTTGAATTTTCATGTCATGTTTTATTCCGTGTGTGTCTTAAGATTTCTCTCCACCCTAAGACTTTGCTGTAGTCTTTTCTTTGCTGTCATATGTAACCACAAAGGATCAGCGAGTGTGTAGCCATTTTTAAAACATGGCAGGAAGGTGTTGGAACCCAGTCAGACTTGTCCTGTCTGCCTGTCAGGCAGGTGTCCCCTGTTACTTCTTAGGCAAGGAAGCCGTGACTACTTGAATGACTTGTAGAAGGGTGTGTTAAAAGAGAGGCAAGCCCAAGATACGAGGTGATTGTCTGGACATCAGCCAGAGGGTTTCGAAGCATGCTATTCTGCCAAGAACACTTTTAAAATATTCTGTTATATGAAAAAGAAGTTTTGTTTCGTTCTAAAACCTATTATGTTCCCCTGACAAACCATTATAGGAAGACCAGCAAGACCTTTAGCTAGACAAGTGGGATTATTGTTACATAGTTATGATTTCAGGGTGTCTCAAACTATTCTTTTCCTTATAAAATGTTTATTTGTCATACTTTTTTTCAATCAGATTTTATTGGTACATTTTATGTATATATAGATCACATTCGTCATGGAGAATTTGTACTTGTACGTGATATAACTTGTTTTCTTCCCCCATTCCCTTCCCTCCCTTCAACCCTTCCTCTCCCCATTTCCAAAAGCTTTGTTTCCACATTTTCCCTTTTTTTTTTTTTTTTTTTTTTTTTTTTTTTTTTTTTTTTTTTTTTTTTTTTTTTTTTTTTTTTTTTTTTTTTTTTTTTTTTTTTTTTTTTTTTTTTTTTTTTTTTTTTTTTTTTTTTTTTTTTTTTTTTTTTTTTTTTTTTACTTTTCCCTTCTTTCCTTTCCCCTTCCCTCCCCATTTGAACATTTTCTTCCTATTTGATAGTACCTATTATACATTGTGGTCCTTATTTACACTTTTGGTTTATCACACCAGTGAGAAATATGGTATTTACACATGTGTGTACAGTTTATTTCACTTAAGAGTATGGCCTTAAGGTGCATCTGTTTTCCTAGAAATGACCGGATCGTATTCTTCTTTATGGCATGATAGTACTCCACTATATAAAAAAAAAAAACCACATCTTCATTCATTCACCAGTAGATGGGCACTTGGGCTGTTTCCAAGATTTGGCTATTACAGACTCTGCCGCTATAAACATGGGTGTGCATATATTGCTGTGGCAGGATACTTTTAATTCTTTTGGGAAGATACCCAGAAGAGGAATGGCTGGACCACTTGTCCTAGGTTTTTGAGGAATCTCCACCCTGATTTCTGCAGTGGTTGTACCAGTCTACACTCCCAACAACAGTTGAGAAGGTTCCTTTTTCCCCACAGCCCTGTCAGCATTTGTTATTGGTTGTTTTCTTGATAATAGTCATTCTTTCCAGGGTGGAGGTGTAATCTCAGTGTTCTAATTTGCCTCTCTCGAATGACCAGTGATGTTGACCATTTTTTCACGTATTTATTTGCTGTTTGTATTTCTTTATCTGAGAAGTGTGCGTTCATCTCAGATGCCCTTGTCATACTTCTACAGGTCATGTGTATATCCTCTTCAAATGTGATGGCCCAGTGGCCATTTGCAGTCAAGTCTGGCTGACTGGATTGTTGCAATGATTAAAAAAAAAATAAATATTTTCTGCCACAAAAATTGTAAACGATTAGGATTTTTACTTTAGTTACACTAAATTTTCTTAAGTTTTGAGGTTTAATTTTGTATCATACATGCAAAAGCATGTTTTTCATGCTTTTTTCACCTAACATATGTATTGACCATGAAATATCTATAGTAATTTCTTTTCAAATTTTTATTTGTCTTAGAAAATTAAGCAGCACAAAAATAAGCAAACCGAAGACGGTCTTACCAAGGAATTCTTAAATTCAGTTCATCCAGAATCACCTGCCCGCAAAACCTCCCGTTGTCTTAAAGAGCAGACTTTGCTACCGGAAAATGACACACTTGGAACCATAGAGGGCAGCAGCCCGACAGATAACCGGTACAGCGACTACACAGAGGAGTTTTCCAAATCCGAGCCTGCTGTAGTCAGCTTGGAGTACGGTGTGGCAAGAATGACTTGTTAGGCTCTGTGTGTTTTCTGGACTTGACTGTTGTGCAAGAAATTATTGTGAGAATGGTTTGTGCCCATGACCAAAAAGAACTTGTCTAATAGTAATCTTGGGTTTAACAGAAGGTGAGTAGTTGAAGAGCGGGTAATAAATACTGTTGTGAGAGAAATGAGTCAGGTTAATTGCATTTCTGCACAGAAAAGACATCAGTTCTGTAGGGAATGACTGGTATTTGGTAGATTTACTCAAAAAACACTTTGCACTGTACACTAGTGAATTAACATTTCTGTGTGACTTATGTTAGTTACAGCCAAACATAAACAGCTTCCTTTAATTTAACTGCAAGAAAGCAAAACCTGACAGACAAGATGATCCCTTAACTGACATGGCATGTACTTTGAATTGTGTAACTGTGTAACTATGAATACTTACATATTTTTGCCTTTTAGTGATGTTGAATATTGAAGTGCCATGAAAAATATTTCCAAGAGAGCCTTAAAATAAATTCTGTTTATTCTTGACCCTTAAATTTCGTATCCTAGGACAGAATGCTTTGTTGGCTTTTCCTTGGCCAGCCTTGTTCCGTTGGTTCAGCATCGCACTCTGCACCCTGCGGGAGTCGCATGCCTCAGTTCTCCTGTGCAGACAGTCACACAAGGACTCATTTTAGTTCATGCTTAGCTGGCTAACTTCCAGCTCAAAATTAATGCAACTGAAGGTTTTGTTCTGATTATAATTTGTTTAGTGCTACATGTGATGATTTATTATTTACAGATTAGATTATTGATTTTATGTATAAGCACATTTGACTGTTTTACATATGGATTATAGCATTCTGTTGATTTCTTACTTTGTGGTTGGTTTTAATCCTTTTATAACTATGTAAGTTTAAAGAGCTGAACACTAAAACTGTTAGTAGAAACAATGAATAAATAGTACATATGTTTTTTTCCTCTGCCTTATCTCTTAAGGAATTGCCATTCCTAAAATATTTATCTTTCATTGCACCCAAAAACTTTTGGGTGAAGTAAAAAGAGGTGTGTAGATAGTTTAGGTTTTGCTTGGTTGCATGAATGTTAAAGCAGTGCTTTCTATATGGAACATACATTTCTTCTCTTAAATGCAAAGGAAATAAAGGAAAACTTAGGAGAGCCTAGTTAATGTTTAACAAAAGCAACTTGAACTCTAGGGGAGAATTTCATTTTGTCATGTTATATTAACTACTCACTCTGTGTACTAGTACATATCTTTAAAAAACAAAACGTCAACTGTATTTGACAGTATTACCCAAACAACTTCAAAATTGAAAATGCAAGTAACGTGGTGGCGTGAGGTACGATTCAAGGGTACTAGGAAGTTCGCGTTGGATCCCTCACATGTCTCTTTATTACATTTATATCTCTTGTACTAGATGTGAACATATACATCTTTTTCAAATGAAAAATGCTTTATTGTAAGAGTTTATCTGATCCTGTTTATTTTTTCAGTGCATTTCTGTAATACCTTATATAATAAGAAAAGTACTTCTTTTTTAAACAATAAGGAAAATTTACCATAAAATATTGTGTGGGATTAGCCAATCCTATTTCCATATTTAAGCACTGGGAAAGGGAACTTAATGTCTGTGGCCACAAAGGTAAGTTTTTGTACCTTGGTTCCAGGAAGACTGTAGATTTGGAATTGTTCATGTCAGACCTCTTACATTCAACCCTTTGGTTTATTATCATAATTTTCAGCTTTAGACATATAAATGTATTTATATGCTGACATGTAGACTGAGAAATCAGACAACATCCTGAGTGACCTGTAGGGTATATGTCAGCAAAAAGCGGATTGTGTTTGTCTGATGAAATTGTATTCATGTTCATCGTGTTTGGGAATGTATAGCATGTAAATTATTTCATGTATTATTTAAAGGTAATTAAATGTTCATATTTTACTTTGAATGTTTTTCTTTGGGAAAAAAAGTTTCCCAGTTGTCATTTTTTTCTCACCTAGTTAAGTGGGCTTGTATATAGCACTGCTGTAACATAACAAGTATTTAGCATTTCATTTCCCCATAGATTGATAAATAATTCCTCATAGATATTTTTTAAAACTTCAGAAATATTTAAAATAGGCATAGTCGGCTAAAAGACTCAGCCAGTATAGTTAGTGATGTGTGAGGTTTTCCCTTGGCTCCTGTCGCAGGAGCTGGTGCTGCAGCCAGTGCTTCGTGGTGCCTGTGCTGGCTGTGGGAAAGCCAGGGCCAGTGGGTGCCTGGCTCTGAGGTCAGCATCTCTCCAGAGGAGAGCTGGCTGCCCTGTGGGGAAGAGCGGGGCTTGCTGGGAGTAGGCCAGAAGCAGCAGGGCGATCTTGAGTTAGAAAGACAGGGACTGTTTGTTTCCTCTGTGTGTGGCAGGCAAACACACAGGAATGTGGTTTGTCTAGTTGTCTATGAATATTTTTTTGTCAGTCAGCTTTTAATTAATTTATTTACTGCAGTACTGGGGATTGAACCCACAGCCATGTGCTTACACTGCTGCTGAGCTACATCCCCAGATTTTGAGATAAGGGCTAGCTAAATTACTGAGGCTGACCTTGAACTTGTGATCTTCCTGCCTCAGCCTTCCAAGTATCTAGTATATTGTTATGGTTTGGAAAAATGTCCCCTAGGAGGCTCCTTTGTTCAGAGGTAGCGCTTTTGGAAGGGGACAGGTCACTGGAACACTGACCTTGTCTGTGGACTGATGGGTTGATGGGCTTGTAGCTGAAGGCGCTGTTAGGAGATGGGCCTGGTTGGAGGAGGTGGGTCACTGGGGTGTGGCTTTGATGGCTGTATTCTGTCCCAGCCCTTTACTCTCCATCTTGCATTCCCTCTGCTTCCTAGCTACCATATGTGAACAGCTTTGTCTACTGTCCATGCTCTTCCTCTGGTATTTTTGTCTTGGAACCAGCTAACCATGGACCAAAACCATGAATCAAAAAATAAACCATTTTCAGTAAACAGTGCTACTCAGGTCATTTCCAGGAAAGTGAAATATCCTTTTGCACACGCTGAACTGTTTAAGTAAAATGACATGTCTAATATATTTTTATATATGCTAAGAAAAAGGGGAATTGCAATAAAATGGAATTGGCAGAATGCCATTAATGATCAGCCATGGAGAGCCAGGTGTCATGGCGCACGCCTTTAATCTCAGCACTCGGGAGGCTGAGGTATGAGGATCGTTGTGAGTTTGAGGCCAGCTTGAGCTACAATGCAAGCACGAGGCTGGCCTGAACTACATAGTGTGACCCTGTCTCAAAAAACTAGGGCCAGGAGTTTGGATCAGTGGCTTAAGCACCTTCCTGGCAGGTGTGAGATTATAAGTTCGATCCCCAGGTCTCCGGTGCCACAAAAAAAAAAAAAAAAAAAAAAAAAGAAGATCAACCATGGGTGAACAAATGAGTAATCATTTTTGATCATTTGAGTATTTGCATAGTCATTTATTTTTTCAAATCCATTTTATTCAAAGATAGAAGAAGAAGGAAAAAACTACAAAATTTCAAAGCACATTAATCAGGGAGTCATTTTAAAAATAGAGAATTATTTGAATATTTTAACAATCCACATCATGGAGTATAATGTGGTCATAAAGAAGTGAGTACATTCTAGTAATCTCCAAGTTTCATTGTGAAGTAGAAAACAAAACGCAAAGATGTAGAACAGTGTAAGCTTAAGAAAAAAGGAAATATGTTTATGCATGCATATACATAAGCACATATATTTGCAAAAAGAAACTGGAAATGTAAACTAGAAACAGAAGTAGTGGAAAGAAATAGGACAGAATGTAATAAAAGCAACACTTCTGCATATATGTTTTTATGTAAGTTTGGATTTTGAACTGTTTTACCTATTTTAGAATGCATGAAATAAAAGGAATAAGCAACTCCTAACCCTGAAAGCAAAATATCTCAGTTGCAAATCAAACTAGTGATGTAAAATTATTACAAGCGATTTAAATATATTACTCTTAACTGCACATCCTTGGTAGGATATTCATACAGATAAGAACTTCAAGGAAATCTTACACTCTACTCAGTATTCTTATTTTTATGTTAGTAAAACTGTAGTTTATAAACCATGTCAGGCATTGTAAAGATAATATAGCACTAATTGATAAGGCATCTCTTCCCCCATTTTTTCATACATGTAAAGTCATTTGCATTTTTCTGTGAATCGTCTGTGACTTTTGGCCAGTTTTCCTAATGGGTGGTTGTTGTATTTTTTGTTTTTAATTTTAAAGAGGATAAAACAATGAAACCAATCAAAACAATCCAGTGTAAGTGACACAGGACTTCAAAACATTACAAAATCAACAATAGTTACCATAATGCCTTTTGTTGTCTTCAAAATAGCTGCAGATACCTTCGGACATAGTAGACATCAAACAGAACAGGATGGAATAGAAACAGTAAAAACAAAACAACGAATGTAATAAAGAACTTCAAAATAAGCCAATAGTAGATCCAAAATTGCTACCATAATATATCTTGCTATCTTTGAAATAACTGCTCCTGCCATCGGATTTAACATAAAACAAAAGAGAAAAAACCTAACCCAACAGAACAATGGAAATGATATAGGACTTCCACACAAGACCATAGGGAAGCAACAGTGGCTGCAACTCTCAGAAGGAGATACCCCCTAGATGACACACTGCATACCACTGTCCTCTGAAGCTATGATCAGACCACTGGCCCTAGACCTGCAGTGTCAGTGAAACACCAAAGCACCACAGGGATCCAATTGCATTTCACCTCCATAACTGTCATCACAGCCTGTGTTTCTCCAGATAAGCCGGTTGCTTATGTGGGGTGGGGGTTAGGGGATGGGGGGGTTGCCAGTCTGTGCACTGGGAGGGGCTGGGGTCTGGCTGTTCCCTGTCTGCCTGCAGCCCACGCATTGGCACTGGTTCCCAGACTGGGCTTGCTTCCTGTTGTGGGCTTGTTCTGTCTCCTCACAGTCCACAAATGGTGCTGACTCACGGGGAGAGGCTTCGGTTTGCCTGTTCCCAGTCTAGCAGCGGCCTGTTCATGGTGCTGGTTCCCAGACTTAGGTACTGTATTTCTTAAGCATTTATTTTAAGGAAGATCGACTGACATATTTTGCAAATAATCTCCCATTGTGTCAGTTTCTTCGTATACTTTTTGCTATGCAGGAGACTAAGTTTTAGAATCTTGTTAATCTTACATTGCTTCATATGTTGCATCATAGCTAGACTTCTTCAGTCCTAAGTTATAAGGGACTCACTCATGTTTTCCTAGCACTTAGAAGGTTTAATTTTTTACATTTGACTGTCTGACTTCTGTGGAATTTGTTCTGGTATATAATGAGTTGAAGTTTTTTTTTTTTTTCTGAACCCCTTTGAGAGTAAGATGCGTATAGGATGCTGTGTTTTCCTCATATGGTTTTACATGTGCAACCTCTACAGACAAAGGCATTTTCATATAAACACATACAATAATCATATGCAGGAAGCTGACACTGCTGTATCTAATCCTCAGAGCCCGTTCAGAGTTTCCATTTGTCTTGAATGACCTTTTTGCTCATTTTTTTTTTTTTTGGTAGTACTGAAGATTGAATCCACTGCCTTTTCATTAAGTTATACCTCAGCCCCTCTCCCTTTTTTATTTTTTATTTGAGACAGGATCTCACTAAGTGGCTAAGTTGTCCATGTGGGAGACCAGAGGAGAACTGAGGCCTAATTGGCCTCTGTGAGCACGAAGGAGAAATTAATACAGCTGAGATCAGGTTGTTTATCTGGGCATGTACTAATGGATAATGGAAGGCAGGTGAATCTTGTGTAATTTTAATTGCTTGTACCCATGTTTGAGTAAAAGTAGGATGAGCCAGGCGCTTGGGATTCCTCAGCCTACCTGAGGCAAGAGTCCCCTGGCTGTCCCCATGTTAAACTGTCTTTCATCCTGGTTAGTCCTGGGTCAGGGTGCTGAACTAGCAGGACTGGTTTCCTGCAAGTGGTGCTTTGGGTGAGGAAAGATTGGAGTGGGCAGGTTCCCCACTGGTGGCATCTGGGCAGGGATCTGGGACCAGTGGGTAGACCAGTATCCTACATGTTCAGGCTGAGCTCAAATTTGCATTCCTGCCTCAGCCTCCCAGACTGCTGAGATTACAGGTGTGCAGCACCATTCTCCTTAAAAAAAAAAAAAATCAGTCTAGAAACACATGTTTGGTTGTCAGGCCTCTAGCTTCTTCAATCAGGAATAGTTTGTCAGTGTCTTGGTTAGTTTCTCTCCTTGCTGAGAAAAAACACCTGACACCCAAAATTAGGGAAGGAAAGGTTTATTTATCTTACAGTTTTTGGAGGTTTCAGTCCATAATCAGCTGGCTCCAAGGCAGGGTGGCATGGCACTAGGGCAGCACTTCAAGGCAGCAGCTGAGCAAAAGCAGCCAGAGTCAAAAGGGGCAAGAGCAAGCCTCTTCTCCTCCCTTATATTGTACACAGGCCATCCCTTCCTTCCAGGGTGGGTGTAGCTTCACAAACATCCTTGACTCCCTTTGCACAGGATGAGGATATTTACAAAATAAGAACCCTGGCTTTCTGCTGAGTCTCTCAGTTAAACTTCTGACCTTCTCAAATTGACACAATGAACAGGTAACTGCTTGTGCTCTACACCCCAGGATGTAGAGCTGCTGAGTTACTTAAGTTTCTAGACTTCTCAAGTTGGCACAGTGTATAAACCATAACAGTCAGTGTTTAAAAATGTTCAGTTCTTTGCATCCTGTTAGGTGAAATCAGATAGGTTGAATCTGCTTGCGGTCATGTTCCTTGATACGAAGTGATATATTCTAGGCTTTCTTGCTGTAAAATTGTTCATTTTCATTTAATAATATTTTGAGGGAAAGCACTAATGCTTTGTATGAACCCCTCTGTTCCCTTTTCAGATTCCTTAGGCTTCTAGTGGATTGTCACCTTTATATAACACTCTGACTCCTGTCTCTTCTGTATCAGTGAAGTTATTCTGCTTCTTCCTCTCTCTCCCTTCTCTCTTCTGTCAACAGTTAACTTTGTTTTATGAGGTCATGTGAAATTGCCAAAATATTCTTCCGTCTTCATCCCTAGCTTTGTTTAATCTTAAATTTATTACTATCTTTAGTGCTCAACACCATCATGCCAGCGTTTCTCCTACAGAAGCTGTTTCCTTCAAAATTCCTCAGAAGGATCTGGAAGTGCAGTATTCCCTTATATCTTACATATTTAGAATGTCTTCTGTTTGATTCTTCAAGGAAAGCATAACTGGATACAAAATTATTTGAATTATTTGATTTTTTTTTCTTTTTCCTTTTGAGACAGAGTTGCACTGTGTAGTTCAGAGTGGGCTTGAACTTTTCCGTGTAGCTCAGACTGGCCTTGAACTCCAGGCGATCCTCTTGGCTCAGCCTCCCAAGCGCTGGGATTATAGGTGTGCACCACCACATCTGGCCTTGATCGTATTTCACCTTTTCCAATTTGAATGCTTTTTTTTCCTTCTTGCCTAATTGCTCTGACTAGCTCCTCTAGTGATATATTAAATAGAAGTGGTAAAAGCACCATCTTTGTCTTAATCTTAGAAGAAAAGCTTGCAGACTTTCACTATTTAGCATGGTGTTAGCTGCGGAGTTTTCACATGTAACTTTATTACCCTCAGGAAGTTTCCTTCTATACCTAGTTTAGTTTTGTTTTTTGTTTTTTTGTTTTTTGTGTGTGTGTTTGTTATGAAATGGTGTTGAATTTTGTCAAATGCTTTTTGTGCATCAAAATGATTGTATGAATTTTTTTATCCTTTCTGTTAATGTGGTGAATTACATTGGTTTTCATATATGAACCACTCCTACATTTATGATTTACAAGGTGGGATGCCTGCAAAGCCTGGTGTGGAAGATTGCGAAGGGGCCACTTGCACACTGGCCACCCAAAGGATCCAGTCAGGAGTCAAAGGCCGGGAGCCCACTGCTCAGTCCCGTGTGAGTCTGTGTCAGGCAGCCAAAGGTTCTGCATGGGAAACTGGAGACAGATGTCCAGTGGCGATGGCGAAGACTAGAGCTCCTCCAAAGAAGCAGAAGCGAGTCTTCCTCCTTTCCCTTTTTATTCCTTCCAGGCTACGAGCCTACTGGTTGGTCCACCCACACCTGGGGTGGGTCTTTCCTTTTGAGTAAGTCAATCATCCAGACATTTCTTACTCAAAGTGACCCCACGGTTAACTATCATAGGAGAGGAGAAACACGCAGTTGCATTATCTGAAACATCATCCTTCAGCTCATCTCCAGCTGCTCTTCTGATGTGATTTCAAAAAATGTGAAAATTAAACAGGCTGCCTGAGAAATTCTAGACTACCTTCTGAATATAGGCATGCCGAATTGTCAAAGGCAAGCAGTGGGACACGTTGCACGTAGGTGGGACTGAGTGAGCGGAACGTTCTTACTCAGTTACCAACTTGTTAGACATTGTCCGAGGTGTTCCGTGGTAAAGCGGCAGCTGAGAAACAGTAGTAGGAAAGCTCCATACCAGTGCTTTTTAATAGAAATATAGTGCAAGCCACACGTGTAGTAGAAAAATTTGTAAGAGCCACATTTAAAAAGTATAAAGAAGTGAAATTAATTTGGTACATTTTAACACTATATATCTAGAATATCATTTCAACAAGTAATATAGATTTAGGTATGTGTCATTTGACTCACTGTTTATCCCATCTCTAAAATCTGGCTTGTTTTATGCTGATGGCACATCTCAATTTGGGCTCACCACACTGAAGTGCCCGATAGCCACACGTGCCCACACTGGGCAGCGCAGAGCGAGGCCGTGGTCCCCACTTACTGAGCTCTGTCCCTCACTTTAATTTTTGAAGCCTGGACAGAAGAAACTGTCGCCCTTTCTGCTCTGTTTGAAACTGATCCTGCTTTCACAGCTCCTGTAAGAAGATGAAATCCTGACGTCTTGAATTTGTGTAATGACGGATTTTGTACAGATAGCAGACTTCAGACATGTTGTCAGAAACAGAGTCCTTGGCAAGCAGTCTTGGCATTGAAGAGAGAAAGGCTGGCGACACAGTGGTTGTGGCAGGTGAGGGCCCGGGGAAATTGTGCAGGGTTTTAGGCTCAGTGGAGCCAGCAGGCGGTAGATTTTTTTTTTTGAGCAGTTGGTGGACAGTACAACAAAACACCAGGGAAAACGGGACAGAACAGAGAGGTTGACCTTTCTTCTCTCCCTGCTTATCGCTGCGTGAGTGTGTGGGAGGTGTGTGTCGCACAGTGGGCTGAAGCAGCGGGGTCTGCATGTCAGCCGCAGTCCCCAGGAGCCCCGGTCTGTTCTGTGTTCCCCTTCGCCTCATTTGTATCCCACTCCTGAAACAGCACTCATTGAATGTACTGAATATATGCCCTTCGGGGTGCTTTTCTGTGTGTGTATGTGTGTGTGTGTGTGTGTGTTTACGTAGGTGTCACTGAGCACCTCTTTTTGCTTATCCTTTCTGGCTTTATCTTACTTATTTTCTGATTTTTCCCCCCTCACTCTGTGTTTTGCCCATAGCTTTCAGTCCTTTAGCATTTACCAAGTGCTTTGTGCGTGCCAGGTGGGGTGCTGGGTGCATTACAGACACTGTTTTAGTCAGGTCTCGCAGTAACCCTGAAGAATGGTGGTGTTTGCTTTGTGTCTCTGAAGAAACCAGCAGAGAGCAGTTAGGTAGTGTGTCCACCATCACACGACCAGCAATTCTGACTCACACTTAGCCTGTTGCATTCCACACGCCACATAAGTTTGCTGTTCTAACATCCTTCTTACTCTTTTTTGTTTACCATCTTTTTTTAAAATGAAGAAATGATATAGCTGGTCTGGCCATCTCGTAGCAATCAGGTAGTCTAGCTCTTCACTCCTTCGATGGTGACCCCAGCTAGTACGGTATGTGTTCAGTGTTTATGGAGGCGGCACAGAGCCTTCATCCTGGCTGATCCCGGCTCTGTCCGAGGCATCTGTTGACTCTGGGAAGCCAGCCAACACCGCCGTGGGAAAGAGGTCAGTCTGTGTGGTGTCATGAGGGGACAGGAAGGAATGAGAAGTCTGCGTGTTTTTAAAATCTTTCATTTGAACGACATCTGACACACACATCATGTGCTAGGTATTATTCTAGGGTCTGGGGTATAAAAGAGGACAAAGTGCAAAATCATCTTTCCCTCGCTGGGGCAAGATACCTGAGATAAAACAACTCAGAGGAGGAAAGGTTTATTTTGACTTACGGTGTCAGGAGTCTTAGGCAGAGGTCACTTGGCCATTTCTTAGTTTGTTTGCTTTGGTGCTAGGGCTTGAACCCGGGGCCTTCACCCGAGCTGCATGCTCAGGCCTGTCTATTTTTTAATTTTGATACAAGGTCTCACTAAATTGCTCAGGCTGAGCTCAAACTTGAATCCCAGAGTGCTGGGATTACAACATGTGCTACCAGGGTCTGCCTGGTCACAGGGAGGGCATGACGTGGTCGGGAAGCAGGGAAGAGGAGGAGAGGGGCCCTGCAGCCTTGGTATCCTCTTTGAGGGCCGTCCTCCAATCACTTCCTCCCACTGGGCCCGCCTCTTTTGTTTGGTTTTGTTTTGTTTTGTTTTGGTGGTGGGTCTGATGAGTTGAACCCAGGGACTCTCATATCACTGAGCTGCACTGCTTCCCCGCTTCCCTCCATCTGCCGCCCCACCCCTCCCTGCCCCTCCCCTCCCCTTCTCTCCCCTTTCCTTCCTTTCCCTTCTCTTCTCTTCTTTTCTCTATTCTTTCCTGAAGTTGCCCAGGCAGAACTGGAATTTGTGACCCTTCAGCCTCAGCCTCCCTAAATGTGAGAGTCCTGGGATGTGCCCTGGTGCTTGGCTCAGGCCACGCCTCTTAAAGGCTCTGCTGCTTCCCAGTAGCACCAGGAGCTGGGACTAAGCCTTCAGCGTGTAGGCCTTTGGAGGACATGTAAGATTCAAACCCTAGCAGCAGTCCTTGTCCTTGAGAAGCTTACCTTTTAGCAGCAGCACCAATGGAGACTAATTTGAAAGGGAGACTGGGGCTTTGCTGAGGAGGGAAGCAGCAGGATAACCACGAAAGTGCCTTCTTGTCTGTTGTGTGCTAGAGCCAGCTCCTGACCAACTTCCCATTCCAGCTCCTCATAGGCTGAGTAGGCAGCTGGAGAACTGGAGCAGGGAGAAGAATTTAACCAGGGAGGAAACCCTGCCACAGAACGCGATTTCAGCACCTTGAGTCTCACCACATCCCCTGGAAGGCACCTGAGGCCTCTCACCAGTGTCTCACGCCTAGTTACATGGTCTGAGGTCAATGCCTGCACACCTAGGGGCCCAGGTCAACCCCATTAACCCTTCCCTGGCCCAATTAAGTCTCAGTTACATACATTTATATGTTGCCCCTCACTCCGTGGACTTTTGGCTGCCACATTTGTTCTGGTCAGCACTGTGTAAGTTCTAAAACTCCCATCCCAACTGGAAAAGGTCGTGTCCACAGGCCCTCTACCACTCCTGGAGTTCTAGGAGACCAAAAGAGAAACTGGTTGATTGAGTAAGAAACACCCAACTGAATTGGCTCCACATAGTTCTGGGTGTGGAAGACCCACCCTAGGAGGCACTGTCACCGGCAGGGAAATGAAGAAGGAAGCCTCACTTCTGCTTTTTCGGAGGAGCTCCAGTCTCCACCTTGGACGTCGTCTCCTGGCTTCCAGCACAGACCCTTTGGCCTCCTGACACGGACTCGCACGGGCCGCTAGGGTGAACTCCAGGCCTTTGACGGAATCCGCAGTGCACCGACAGACCCTCTGCAGCCTTCTGCACCTGACTCTGGGTGGCCATTGTAAGCCAGTCTTGGAAATTCTTATATATGTGTATGGCTTGCATTAAATCCGTTTCCCTAGCAAGCACTGACTGATAGGAAACCAGCCTCACACCACTGCAGTGGTCACCTCTGACTGTGCCCACTGGGAGCCCTCCCAAGTGAGCTGTCCTCCCTAGGAAGCAAACCTTTCTCCAGGGACCGGGTCCTTTGCTGAGTCATTCACTTGGATCTCTCCCAAGTGTATTTTGCTACAATAGACATTGCCACCTCTGGCGCTGGCCACCCTTCTTTCTTCAGAAGTATACTGTCCTTAATAAAGTGCTTGCTTAAAATGGTGTTATGATTGCTTCACAATGAACTGGCTTGCTGAACCTTGACTCTGAATTTCTTTGTGGGGATTTCAGATATCTCAGAGAGGATCCGAGAACAGAGACAGTCTGCACAAACCAAACACTACACAGATCACCAGCCCTGACAGATTGGACAGTCCAGCATTATAAAAGGGCACAATTGGGTTTCTAAAGTAGCTTTATTGAAATATAATTTATACCTTTTAAACTTCATGTTAGGAGTACAGCTCAATGAATTTTAGTCAGCACAGAGTTATCCAATTGTCACTTCAATCCAATTGTAACAGTGCCATCACTCCATAAAGCTCTTTCTACTAAGAGCATGGCTTTGTTCTTATTTCTCGATAAAGGAAGGTAGTCTTGTGTGGTGTGCTGACCTGTGTCAGGGCCAGAGAAGCAAGCTTCCTCCTAGTTGTGCACTGTCCCCCAAACAAGGAGGTACCTCCTTGGGAGGCTCTGCCTCCTCAGCTGTGAGTTGGAGGCAGTGCTTGCTAAGATTCCTTACCTTCTAGGATCTTAGGGTTTTATGTAAGGAAGACCTGAGTACCTGTGCCGGTTTGAGAAGGAGGCCCGAGTTAAAATCCCATCACTGGGATAGTGTCAAGCCCCTTCATTTTCTATTTTTCTTATCTGTAGATAATGGCAACCTCGGAGTGCAGTTAGTTGTCTGGTATGTGTGAAGTACATAGTCATGTTTGGTGCAAAGTATTTGATATTCTTAAATTATAACACCTAGTTTATGAATATTATTTTTGTGTCACTGTATTGAGTGGCTCGAAGAGAGCCTGTGGTTCAGTGTGTTTCGGAAGAGGGTTTCCTGACCAACTGTGTGAGAATGACTTAGAGAACACTATTAAAACGGAGACTCTTAAGGCCATTCCCAAATCAACTCCATCTGAATTCTGGAGCCGGTGCTGCAGGTCAGCATTTCAGCAGGTTCCTGGAAGCACACGTAAGTGTGAGAACCGCTGTGACTGGTCAGCCCTAGGTGAAAGTCAGTTGTTGTTTTGGCATTCTTTGCTGCCGTGGTAGCTGTAATTATTGCTACTCTGCCATAGAGGAGTCTTACCAGCTGGAAGAGGGTCATCAAACATTTCCTTTTTGCTTTGTTTGCATGAATGAGTAAGTTTTGGATGAACAAGTAGGCTTTAGCCAATAAAGAAAAAGGGAAGTTATTCAGTTTAATTGTATAAGACATTTAGAATTATGGGAAATGTGGCTTTCGAAGGGAAGTATAAATAGTGCAAAATGGGCTCAAAATGGAATGCAACTACATAGCAGTAAGGCAATCAACTTATAATGAAGAATTAATCTTGGATGTGTGTAAAATTTTTCAGAAGGTCTTAGAATAAGATCTAAACATGCAACCTGAAATCTAGACAGAACCAAGGAAAAACAGGAAGAGAGAGCAAACCAAAAGAAGGAAAAAGTTTGAATGACAAGTTATTAACTATATGAAATGCCACCAACAGGTCATGTTATTAGAGTAGAAATTATCCATGCGATTTTCATGTAGGGCAGTTTCAGTATTAGGTAGTAGCATCAGATAAGATTTGAATGGCTTTATGAGCCAATGAGAAATGAGTAAGTAGAGACAATGAATGCCGACTAGAAACATGAAGCAAAAAAAAAAAAAAAAATTGAACCCACACCTTCCTGTGAGGCAGAGGCAGCTGTGCAGGCTCGGAGGAGAATCAAGAAGCCAACCCAGGGCTAAGGATATAGCTCAGCAGCACAGCGCCTGCCTGGCAAGCACAAGGTCCTGAGTTTGATTCCCAGTATTAAAAAAAAAAAAAAACAAAAACAGCCAACCCACACCATCATGTCAGCCAGTGGCAGCCATGCAGGCCGGGAGGAGAATTAAGAAGCCAACTCATGCCTTCTCATGAGCTAGCCAGGGCATGGGTTGGGAGACAAGAAGAATAATTCCTGCTCCTCTGCCCACCACCCCTGTAAGCAACTGATTGATTTGGAGAAACTCAAACTGAGATGATAGCAACTGAAGTAAAAAAAAAAAAAATAATAATAATGCTCATATTGTTTGATTGACTTTGCAGGCTTAAAGTTGGTAGTCTGAGCATCTATTTGGAGGATAACAATATGCATTATAGCAACTGTGGGGGATTTCCTTCTGTTTTGTTTTTGAAATCCAATGTTTTGTTCTGTTTTATTGTTTTGTTTTACTCCTGTATCTAGTAACCTGAGCAACTATTTTGAAGATAACAGTATAACAACCATTGTTAAATTCCTATCATCTTGTTTTGAAATCCTATTATCACTATTGTTATTTGTTGTTGTTGTTGCTTTGGTTTGTTTACTTCTTGATTTTTCTGGGTTTTTTTCCTCTTTAAAATGAAAAAATTAATTGTAAAAAAGGTCATAACTTTGTCATTAAAATAATTAAATTATATTAAAGATCATCAGATTTAGAATATGAATATATCCATTAGACTCAATGTGGAAAAAGAAAAATAACGCATGGAGGACTTTTTTAGTTCTAGCCTAAGCCTATAAGGAGCAGAAATTGCCTTTTTTATCCTCAGTGCTGAGGCACAGTATCTGGTGCTCAGCAGTGACTCAGTAGATCTCTACAGATTAGATGGGTGGATGGGTGGGTGGGTAGGTGGGTGGAAGTGGAGGTGAATGGGTGGCTGGATGGGTGGTGGATGGGTAGGTGGATGGATGGGTAAATGGGTAGATGTGTGGATGATGGGTGGGTGGATGGGTGGATGGGTGGATGAGTGGATGAATGGGTGGGTGAATGGATGGGTAGGTGGGTGGATGGATGAATGGGTGGATGTGTGGATGATGGGTGGTTGTGTCAATGATGGGTGGGTGGATGGGTGGATGGAAGGGTGGATAGGTAGATGGATGAATAGGAATAAGGGTACAGATTTTTCAGAGTTATCTTTTCACTAATTTAATATGAAGTTAGAAAGGGAACTAAAAAGAATCATATTAAAATATACTAAGAATGATACTTTTAATTTTTTTTGTTTGTTTGTTTTTGTCAGTACCAGGGATCAAACTCATAACCTCACACCTGCCAAGCAGGCACTTAAGTCACCGAGCCAAACTCCAGGCCCTATTTTTTTCAAGGCAGGGTTGCACTATGTAGTTCAGGCCAGCCTTGCTCATGTTGTAGCCCAAGGTAGCCTCGAACTCACCACGCTCCGCCTACCTCAGCCTCCCGAGTGCTAGGATTAAAGGCATTCGCCACCACACCCAGGGATACTTTTAATTTTCAAATAACCTGTAATTTTTCAGTTTGCTAGAATTGCGAACTCTCTCCCTGTTCTCCCTGTCTCCTCTCAGTATGCTTTCTCTTCCTTTACTCATAATTGCAGATGAGTTTTTAATCTAAATATTTTAGTGCTTTAGAGAGTTTGGAGTGAGTCAGGATTTAAAAGTTGTGTTGATTCTAGATAACAAGGACTCAGGCTCTTAAAGGAGTTGTACCTGACATTAGGAACGACCCTATGTTGTTGATAGAGGAAATTTCACCTTAGCAGAGCTGTGCTCGGGAGCAGCTTCTCAGCAGTGGATGAGGGGGACTTGGGCCATGGCTGGGGTATCAGGCCAGGTGGCCCTCTGCCAGATGGCTTCTGGAAATTCACAATATTAATAAATGTTTCATGTTGCTGTTTCCTATGCAGCTGCTGAGAAAGCTCTTTCCTCTTTGCAAAGATTTTACATTTGATTCCATTTCCCTTGATTGTTCCCCTTGAACATTTTGACCCAATTTCTTACTCTGCATTAATGATGTCTCCATTTGCTCTTTCTCAGCACCTCTCACTCCAGACTCTGATTTAATGTGCATTTTGAAGTTGCTGGGGATTTTGATTTGAGCTAATAAAATTTACAGCAGTTTCCATTGCAGGACTATGTTTTAATGGGTAAAATATAAATAGAAAAGAGAGGAAGTTGCTGTATCTGATGGAGAAGGCTAAGTGTTAGAAGCATGGAACCTTGGAAGCCAGAGGTATAACTCAGTGATAGGGTATTTGCTTATTTATGTGCTTGATGCCCTGGGTTCAACCCCCAACTCACAAAAAAAGAGCCTTCAGTTATGTATACCTGAATCGTTATTTAACTCCTTTGCCTCACACATGTTGCCCTCATATGTCCTGTATTTGGATAAGTTTTGGTCTCTCTGTGCAGTTCAGTGACGTATGCATGCAGTACTTATGTCTGATTCATGAACCAAGTGACCAGTTTACATTGTTATCCTTCGAGAAATATGTAGTGAATGACCTGTGGGTCAAACACTAAACACTAGAAGTATGAAAATAATTCAAACATAGTAGCTCCTACCCTGAAGGGTCTCATAAGACAGTGGGGAGACAGACAGCACATAATACATGACACTGATGGACTGTGCCCATTGCCTACCTCAAAGGACTCATCAGGGAACCCAGAAGGGGAGGCCCAGCACCGTCTGTAGTGGAGGCAGTTTGCATGCCCTGCACAGCTCCTAGCTGGGATCAGACCCAGCTGCTACATAGCTGATCTTAGGAACTTGCTCTGATTCTTGCTTTTGCTATTGCATCTTTCTCCAGGCTCCCTCGCTTCGGCTGCCTTGAGAATCTCCCAAGTGAATACTTTGCTTGCAGCCTCCAGAAAGCCTCTAGGGAAGGAGGAGAGGGGCCTGGGTTGGAAGTAGGTGCCCATGAGGAAGCCTTTGCAGGATTAGGTGAAAAGAACACAGCCTCAAAGCGAAGCATCAGGCCAGGGATATAGCTCAGTGGCACAAGGGCTCACCTAGCAAGCGCAAGGTCCTGAGTTCAATTCCTGGTACCAAAACAAACAGACAAAAACAAAGCATCGTGTGTCGAGCTGTCAAGGAAGGGATGAGGGGAAAGCAGCGGGGAAGGCTTGTCTGGAGGAATCACTCAGTCTGGGGGTGCGGGGAACAAAGGGCTTCTGGCATCTCTTGTTTGCTGACCAGGTGGACACGTGATTGCCCAAGCTGAGAACTAAAGCTGTAAGAATGTGTGTGTGTGTGTGTGTGTTATAGTGGGATCATGGCGTGTGCTTTCTGTGTGAAGAATTGCAGAAGATGCTTAGTAGGAAGCTGAATTCAAGAGTCTGGGGCTCAGCAAAGAGGTCTGTGGCTGGAATTCTTGTGACTCATACAACAAAGGAGAGAGTGCCTACATTATATGGATTATCAAATAAACACAGCTCTTTACAGATCTTCAGGAAGGGGAGGTGTTGGTGACAGTGCCGTGAAACTACCCTTACTTTCTGCATCCCACTTTCCTATCACTGCTTGCATACTCATTTATTTCTAGGAGAACGTCATTTTAAAATTTAATGTAAGTCAATTTAATTTAATTGTTGGTTTATTGAGACAGGGGCTCACTTTATAGAGCAGGCTGTCCTTGAACTCACTGTGTAGCCCAGGCTGGCCTGGAACTCATAGTGATCCTCCTGCCTTGGCCTCCTGAGTGCCGGGATTACAGGCATATGCCACCATGCCCAGTGAGGGTATAATTTTTAAAAAGTTGTATTGCTATAGTTTTATTATTATTTAATTTTTTCTTCTAAGAAATAAAGACTCACAGTAAAGCCTAATGTGTTTGGGTTTAAGAGCAGTAGAGAGCGAGGTGAGGCAGACATGTAGACACACTCATGGGTTAGTGAAATAAACCTACCAGGTTCTATTCCAAGCACACTGGAAAGGCATCCTAAGGCAAAGCCATCAAAAGCAGTGTGAGCTGGGGAATTGGAGGGGCCTGACTGGCATTGTGGAAGTTACTGACTGTGCCAGAGTAATCCACGCTCTCACTGCCCCCTTATCCCTCTTGGAAGGGAGGATTCCCTCAGTCCCCAGTCAGGGCTGGGCAGTCCATTTGTGATCTACAAATTCCAATGAACCTGTGTGTATCAAGCACAGTACTGAAGTTTGGATCTGGAAAACGCCCCAAGGCTCATGGCTTGGCTGCCAGTCTGTGGTGCTGTTGAGAGGGGTAGAAAATTGGGGGAGGGGAAGTCTAGTGGAAGGTCGTGGCCTTTAAAAAGGTATTAAAACTCTGTCCCTTCCTCTTCTTGCTTCCCGGTCATGACAAGATCAGCAGCCTCCTCCACCAGGTGCTCCCCACCATGATGCTTGGCCTCAACACAGGCCCAAAGCAACAGAGGCAAGTGCTATGGACTGAGTCTTCTAAAGCCGTGAACCAGGATAAACATTCCCTACTTCTAAGTTGTTTATCTCTGGGATTTTGTCTCAGCAGTGGAAAGCTGAGTCACCTATGTGACGTGTGCCATAGGAGTGAGTGGTGAAGGTCTTTGCCTCCAAGAAAGCATTATAAGCTCCTTGAGGACAGGGAACAAAGCTTATTTCATCTTTGTAGGCTCAGTGACCTACAGCAAACCCTAAATCATTGCTGAAAAGAACTGAGTGTGACATCTACTAAAGGACAAAATCATAGCAAATCTCAGTTGGCTTTGAAATTTTAGAAAAGGTTCAACAATACAGACCAAAACTTGTTTAAAATGCTGTTCCTCACCGCAGGAACAGGTTGAATGTATAGCCAGGACATATAGAAACTGGGAATGGGGTAGAGACAACCTGATTGTTTCAGCGTCTGTCTTACTTGAAAATGCTATGAATAGTTGCTTGCTTGTGATTGGCTGAGACTCAGCTACTTACAACACATCATGTTAGGTTGCAATTCACTATTGTTTTGGCTACTCTTGTTACTGAGACAAAGTACGTGACACCCAAAGTTAAAAGAGGAAAGATTTATTTGGCTCACAGTTTGTAGAGGTTTCAATTCATAGGTAATTAATGCATGCTGAAATTTGCATGAAAATGAATGAGAATCAGATAGTGAAATATCCTTTGTAAATGTTAATAGGGTTAAAACTCTTTAGACTTGTAGCATTTGACATTCAATGTATAATTTTAGATTTTAATAATAGATTCAATTTGTGATTTAATGTATATTTTTATAATTTCTATTTTACTGTTATAATTTGATTCTTAATTCCTAATTATAATTTTAATTGTATCTTGGTGGAGTCAATTTGCAATTACTTGTCTGCCATAGAAATGTAGCAAACATTACAGGGATCAGGTGCAGAGAGGCTGTTACTCTTTTAAAAACTAAAGTCAGGCATGAGTTTGGGAGAGTAGTCAGAGACCTGTAGCTAGCATAGGACTCCCTTTGGGTGGTAAAGTGTAGTTGTCTGGACCAGGAAAACCTGCTTTTAGCCATGTCAAATATTTACGTGTTTGATTTTTTCCAAGTGGTCCACAGCACAGGAGCGGTCTTCTACCAGCCAACCCTTGCCGGCCCCTGCTTGGCAAGCCCGCCTCCCTTTGATTCTCACCTCCTCCTTCCTAGAGACTCTGTGTCGCCATGTCATCCCAGGCAGCCACACTGGCCCATCTCCACCATCTGCAGTTTCTTTATTTCCTCTGTGATTCCCACACTGGGGTGTAAACTGTATCAAAGCTGGACTTTTCTCATCATGAACGTAAGTCTGACACAGAGCTACATCAGAACCGGGAACAGCGATTAAATCCCTAAAACGTGATCTCCACTGCAGGGGCCTTGTTTCTTATGAATTGAAATTAAAGAGTCAAATGCATTCAATATATGTTGAATGAAACGGTGAACAAGCATGGAGTAGCTTAAAAATATTATAAGATGAAATAGATGCTAACAAATAGAAAAATCTTCATTAACTGGACAAAACGGTAAACTTGAATAGAACAATAGTAAAAAATAAAATCTAAACTTTGCTAAAGACCTAATTCCACAGAATTTTATGACAGACTGCTGTAGACTGGCCTCACCTTTTTAACAAAGAGGTAAAATATTACATAAATTGCTAATAAATTATATTTCACAGTATATTTAGGACTAGTTGGTTATGATCATGTAGAACATTACTAGAATACAAGAATAATTATTTTAAAGTATATTAAAAGATAAAATCAGTAACTCAAGAATGATAAAATTCATCTCATTAGATCTTGAAGAGATATTTATGAAATTTAGGACACTTGCTCTACTGAGCTAACAAAAATCCTTAAAACATGAGGTATAAGAATCACAAAAATCCTTAAAACACTAACATGCAACACTTAGCTCTATTAAACAATACCTAACTTGAATGTGAAAAACTGGAAATATTTCTATTAAAATCAGAGGGAAAACCCAAGAATATCAATTATCATTGCATTTATTCTTACCTAGAAGTTCTGACAGTTAGATAACAAACAGATACTAAAAAATAATTCTTTAAATAAGAGAAACTCTAAACCAATATTTTTACTCTCTTAAAAAACAAGTAATCAACTGGAAAAGCATTTCATTTGATAAAGAATCAGTAAAGTGACTGAATACAAGACAAATATTCACAAATTGTTCACCTACTACCAGAAAACCGATGCATTGTTTCATTTGGTCTAAAACAAATAGTTTATCATAAATTTGAAGTAGACCAGAGTCTTCTTCACTTAAAAAATATTATATATTATCATTCCCTATAAATTGTAGTTTTGCCCTTTCCTCCAGTCTGGGAAGTTTATCACGCAGTACTAACACAGAGAGAAATTTGGATAACTGCAGAGACAGGTTAGCTTAAAGTTACTCTTGAATGTCAGAGTCACTTAGATAAAGCAGGTGTGTGAGTATGTGTGGGAGGACAGACTTACAACAGAGCCTTTGTGCTAGCTAAAGGGTGGCTTGAATGAAGAGTTACCCAAGGAGTCAATATCAGTTGGTGGAAGTTGAATAATTTAAGACTTTTAAAGTGTTCCTTTTTGGAAATAGAAATCAAGAGTTTATTGATCACTGGGAGGAAATCAAGAGTTTATTGATTACTGGGAGGAAAAGCATCACACAAGGCAGAGGAATTGAATGGCAGGGAAAGTGGAGTGATAATAAGAAAGTTATGAGTGTAACATTCCTTATCTTCATGTTGACTGACCTTGTCACCAGGGAAGGTAAAGAGGGACACATACAGAGGATGCAAAATTCTGTTGCTTCCATAGCACACTTCCTGTGTTTCTAGTTAGAGAGAAAGGTTTCTGTCCCTGAAGTCATCTTCCACCCCAGTGGTTTCAGACTCCAGCTGGCCTGTGGGCTGCTAGGCTCAGGTCCTGATAAGGGCTTTTCAGTCTTTGGTAAAGTGAATGAAAGAGTGTTTAGTGAGGAACTGCGCATGGGTATCAGGCTGTTATCTTCTCTTGGGATGGATGATCCTGGTTTTTGAGAGCATACTATCTCTACATTTTTTGCTCTTACAATATTCTTTCTTTGATTTTGTTTGTTGATTGCTAAGGAACTTACTTGGAGTAGCTGAATGTTTCTTTTCAGCCTGCCTAATTCTACTGGTTCATTTTTTTCTGGCCAATACATTTATTTTACTCTTTTTTATTTGTTTACTTTTGCTTATGTGCATTTGTGTATTCATTTATTCAACCTATGTTAACCATTTACAATGGAATTTAGCGGTACCTAGGAAAAAACCAAAAAAAGGAACTTTGCCCCCATTAAAACACATTTTGAAATCTATTGGTTTTTTTCAGCTCAGTGTAGGTCAGTCGCAGATTCCTTTCTGAGTGGATGGCGTGAGAGGAGAGACTGAGAGACTTTTTTTTTTTCTTTTTCTACAGTACAGGGAATTAAACCCAGGGTCTTTGCACTGAGTTACATCCCCAGCCCTTTGTAATTTTTTTATTTAAAAACTTTTTTTAAATTAAGTTTTTAATTTTGCACCAGGTTGCTCAGTTACCCAGGTTGGGCTTGAGCTTTCCATCCTCCTGCCTCGGTGTGGCAGAGTGCTGAGACTACAGGCAAGGCTACCATGCCTGGCTGAGAGTTTGAAAGTCTAAAAAAATGCAAAAAGGATATAGAAGGGTGGATGGGAGCCACCGAATTCAACTTTGTCCATGTTCCAACTTTTCTGGAACCTGAGTAGATGGCTCTTGACCTTGGCAAATTCGTTCACATCAACAGAAAAAGTTGTTCTGAAGTCACATGCACTCTATAGATGGTGGGAGGATCTCTATGTAGAGATAACTTGGTATCGCATTCTTTAGCTATTTAAACTTGGCTGAATTCATAAACCATGGAAAAGCGAGATGCAATAGGAACTGATTTCTCTAGCCCATTTCTCTTTTTTTTTTTTTTTTTTTGTGGCACCGGGGATCGAGCTCACAACCTCGCGCCTGCCTGACAGGCCCGTAAGCCACTGAGCCAAACTCCCGGCCCTGGTTTTTTGAGGCAGGGTCGCACTGTGTAGCTCAGGCCGGCCTTGCACTCGCGTTGTAGCCCAAGCCGTCCTCGAACTCACAACGCTCCTCCTACCTCAGCCTCCCGAGTGCTGGGATTAAAGGCGTGCGCCACCACGCCCGGCTTCTAGCCCATTTCTGTGTGTTTGTTGCCTCACCGCCGCACCAGGCGTGAGCTTCCGGAGCCTGGGCTGAGTCTTGCTCCTCATGATTTCTGCTGAAGCCTAATGTCATGGTGCCTACCTTGCAGACTGCTAGTATTGAATAAATATTCATTAATTAGATTACAAATGCTTCCTGATACCCTAGAAATCCAAGATTTCCTTTTCCAAACCCTGTTCTATCACATCAAAGTAGTGACGTGTAATTCTTAGGAGACCAAGACTTTGGGAAATTGTTTCTTTTGATCCCAATTTTCTACCAGGTCATTAAAATTATGAGGGCAAAGACAGAACCAATAAACATCCCTGGGGTTGCGGGCAGGTCTCTTGACCTCCTCAGCACACACTGTCCCTGTGTGGCTGTACCTTTCAAAGACTTCCCAGAGCCCTCACAAAAAACCCTAACTGCCTCACTGCATGCGCAGCCTTCCCTGCCGGCCTCCCCTCAGGTGCTGTTACCAGGATGTGATGAAAGGAGCCTTTGTCTTCCTCGTGCAGACAAAATCGAATCCGGGTCAAGACCCCGCTGTTACTGCTCTGCATGGAGGAGTGCTGGCTCCTGGAGAAAGACAGCGAGGGGAAGTGAAACAGTGGGGGGCAGGAACCAAGGGCCACTTCACGGTGCCCTTGGCCTGGAGAAAGAGCTGCAATTATCACTGAGACTACAGTGAAAAGTGGGTCCTGCATTGTGCCCCTCTGGTTTCCCACTAAGCGGCCACTCAGATAGCACCGTTGCCAAGGCCGGGGGCAGGGCGGGGGGCTTCCAGGGCCATCTCCCCTGAGGACCGGCTGTGGGGACCCTCAGCACTGTCCTCGCTGGCACAGTGGGGTTTAGCAGTCTAGGTCTCTCGCCCTCTGTAGCGAGCCTCTTCGGGCACCCAGGGTGTAGAAGAGAGGGCTGTGTACCCACTTAGCATCCTCCCATGGTTTTCTGCTTCTTCGTCTCCCGTGTATGAGTTAGTATTGTTTTAGCTTAGATATATCTGACTTTTTGGACAGATTTTTTTTTCTTGCTACATGGCCTCACATGCACAGTAGTAGGCAGGTGCTCCGGAGACACACCCCAGCTCTAAGGCAACTTCTTAGACTAGTTTCAGGTTCACAGAAGAGATGCAATCATGGCTTAGAGAATTTCTAGGCTCCGTACCTTGTTTCTCCTACTGTTACTAGGTTATGTCATTATAGCACATTTGTCAGAACACTGGTGCATGATTATTAACTAAAACGTGTACTTTATCCAGATTTCATTAGTTTCTTGTTGCTGTTTCTTTTTCTGTCGCAGGATTCCATCTAAGCTGCCACTTGGGCTGTGATAATTGCCCAGTCTTTTCACGCTTTTCATAACCGTGACAGCTCTGAGGTGTGCTGGCTGAGCGTTTTGTTCCGTTCTCCCTTTGTGGATGGATCTGAGGTTTTTCTCTGCTGATACTGGTTTTGCAGAAGACTGCAGAGGGAAAGTACCATTCCCATCCCAGCGGGGAGCCAGACAACCTGCGCTGCTAACGTTGACCTTGACTGCCTGATGGAGGTATCGTTGGTCCTTTTTCTCCACTGTGAGTTATTTTTCCCTTTTTTCCATATTCTGCTCTTTGGCAGCAAATCACAGAGGACGTCCCATGTTTAGCAAGTCACTGAGAACACCCACTTCCTCCAGGGAAGAGTATGTACACAAATTATTTGAAATCTTTCGGAGAGGCGTTTATTTCACCTTCTCCACTTATTCATTCATTCATTCATTTATATCCATAAGGACTCACAGGTTTTTATTTTACATTTTAGGTTGTAAATTATTACTATGTTTTCTCTTTGTTGCTCACGTTGTTCAACTCTGGCCACTGGAGCTATTTCAGATGGGAAACTGCTATGGTATGAATGTGTCCATCAAATTTCATATGTTGGAAACTTATTTCCCAAATTCATACACTGATGTTGTTTGAAGGTTAGGTCTTTGGGCGGTCATTAGGATTAGATGACGTCATGAGTGGGTCCCCATTATGGGAGAGGCAGGGATCAGAGCTGCCCCTGCTGTGTCTCACCCTGTGAACCCTCTGCCGTCTTATGACTAAGTAAGAGGCACTCATCCGTCAGCTGCTGGTTCCATGCTATTTGACTTGCTAGCATCTGGAACCATGAACTAAATAAGCTTATATTCTTTCTAAATCATGCAGTCTCTGATATGTTTTATAGTCACAGAAAATACTAGGACAGAAATTATCTACCATAAAGATATGATTGTGAAGTTTAGAGTGTAAGTCAGACAGAAGCCAATGGCCCTGGGTTAGTCCCTCAGGGGGCAAAGCCCCCTAAAATCTGACGACAGGCAGGCAGCCTGTCCCTCAGGTTCTGCCGTCAGGTCGTTCCATCCCCAGCCGTGCCAGGCGCTCCCCTTTGAAAGAGGAGTCTGCTCCTCCCTTCACCTTGAATCTTGGCTGGCCCAGGTGACTTGCTTGACTCCCACTGACAGAAGAGTGGCGTGAACTTTCAAGTGTGGGTCTTCGGAAGCTCCGAAGCTCCCCCCGCCTCACTCCCACCCCAGGAGGCCAGCTGCCGTGCTAGAAGTCGGGGACGTTTGAGCCCACTATGTGCCCAAGAACAGGAAGAGCTCCTGGAGGGTGAGCTGCCAGGGACCCAGGGAGTGTCTAGGAATTCTGGCAACAGACACAGGTGGGCATAAGCCATTTGGGACGTGGCTCCCCCACCCTGGTTCCTAGCTGAAATGCATTGGTTAGGGACAGACAGTCTCCGGGGAATAGTCACAGGGCCGAAGATTGAGTTTTGGGGCAGTCTTAAAACTATAAAAGAGAAAGTAGTCTCTCAGTATTCTTTTAAAAGGATAAGGAAGCTTTAGTTGAACATATTGGAACAGAGGTCAAGACCATTCCAATAGGGAAAAGAGGCTGAATTCAACTCTGAATAGAGCAAGAACAGGTGTGGGGTTACAGCCAACTGGCAGGGTGGATGGAAAACTACTAAGAGGACTTTGCTGAGCTCCCAAGGTGGTAAGGAAGAGGAGCTTGATTGGATACCGAGGGTGGGGGATTCTCGATAAAGCAGCTTAGCAAAGCTGGAGGTGTAGCTCAGCGGAACAGCCTGTGCTTAGCGTGCACAAGGGCCTCCTGGGCTCAATCCCCAGTCACAGGGGCAGAGGGCAAGGGCTCAAAAAGAAGGCCTAGAAGAGCTGACTCTGTTTGTTCCAGGATAGAGCCCTTGTCCTTATGCAGCAATAGATAAGCAGAGGGCAGACGTGAGGGTGGTCAGGACAGACGTAAGCTGCACCTTAGACCTCCTACCCCTGACTTGGTAATCACTGCAGAAGTGGATTTTTTCCTTGTGGCCTGAGGAGGAGTCTCTGCTCAGATTACTTGGGAAACTGAGCCTTAGCTGGATTCCTAGTGATGTAGTCATATGACTTTTGGTATTCGAAGAATAAGCCCAGTACTACGGGAGCAGAGGGGAGGGAGTGAACCTTTACATTGCCCGCCTGTGTGTATGGAGGCAGGCTTCCCAGAAGGGCTGGTTGTTGTCAGCTGTCCATTGCTGTAAAAAAAAAAAAAATACCCAAGATAAATCAATTTAAGGGAAGGAAACATTTATTTTGGCTCATGGTTTCAGAGGTTTCAGTCCACAGTCACTGAGCCCTGTTGACTAGGGTCAGTGGTAGCATGGTACACCATGGCAGCAGTGTGTGCTGGAGGAGCTGCTCAACTCATGGCAGCCAAGAAGTAAAAAGTGAGGAAGAGGAAGGGATCAAGGGCTCAATGTCACTTTCAAGGACAGCCCTCCCTCCGTGACCTGACTTCCTCTCATGAGACCCTACCTCCTGGAGTTTCCACTAACTCCTAACAGCATCACACACAGTCTGGTGACCAAAGCTTCAACCCATGGGTGCTTGGGAATGTTCCAGATCCAAACCCCAGCAGGCGTTATCTGGCATCTTCATTTTACTGTGTGATGATAAATCCATGGCTCACTTGTCTCATGAATGACAAAGGCCAGAAGTATGACCCAGCATAGGGCTGTCCGGCACCCATTGGTTATTCCTATTTGTGGCACATCTTTGATAAACCATCTGCTGGCAAAGGCGTCATTGCTTAGAGTCAGTCTTCCTAGTGCAGTTGCTGAGATACAGATGCATGTTCTTTGAAGGTGCCTTTGTAGTTATCATTAGTTCCAAGTGGGGTTTCGTATGGTGTGGTAGGAGGCAGCCCTGTGGAAGGACTGGCCCATAAGCCATGGTGTGTGGGAACCCAGCAGTGTTCTTATAACCTGGACAGGACTTGCAGGCTTCAGAGGCCTGGAGCTAGTGCAGTAAGGAGACTTCTCAAAGGTGTTGGGGTGTCTCCCTCCTCCCAAATACAGAGAGACCCAGTTTTTTCTCAACCAATCCACAGGTGGCCACCATTTAGATCAACTACTGTGTGGTCACCACTAAGAGGTCTCCAGAAGACATCAAAGGCAATGGGTTTCCCCAACACCTTGTGCCCTCAGGAGCCACTCTTCTATCATGTGGGTCTACAGTGTCCTCCATTTCCCCATTTGTTGAAGTCTTCACCCCCAGCCTATGCTGCTATTGGGAGGTGGTGGAATTTTAGGAGGTGGGGCCCAGGGAGCAGAAGTTGTGCATGCCCTTGAAGTGTGCATCAGGACCTCAGCCCTTTACCCCCTCTCTCCTTGCTTCCTGACCACTGCGAGGTGAGCAGCTTCCTCTACCACGTGCTTCTGCCTAGGTATACCATCTCCCTGTGGCTGGAAGGCACAGCATCCATGGATTCTAGAATTTCTGTCCCACCCAAAGGAGTGACTGGGACAACTAGTAAACAGTTACACACAGCTTTTATTCAGTGCAAAAAAAGATTTAATGTAAAGGAAGGAAAATAGTGAAGAAAAGAGAAGAAAGGAAAGATACACCCTGCAAGCAGGAGGAGCCATAGCAGAAACATGAAGACAGAGCAACAGCAAGACTGCAGCAGTGGCCGTGAAGTCAATGGCCACTGCCTTTAATGTCCTTCCAGATCCAGTCTGTTGGAGGTTGTTCTGCCCATGTAGCCTGGCTGTAGCTGACAGGTCAGATTTATTCTAGATCAGGATACATAGGCACAGCCTGTTCCTGGCCACTGGCCCAGATCACTGTAATCGACAGGTCATATCCTGTCTTCCGCTCAGCCTGGCCTAATCTCCTACGTGATCAGCACAAGCCCAGAGCAAAAGACAAACTAACCATGGACTGAGACCGCTGAAGCTATGAGCCAAAACAAACCTCTCCTTCTTGCAAGCTGATTATCCCAGGTGTTCTGTCACGGTGACGGAAAGCTGACCCACACACGCTCACCTTGTCCTCACCACGTTGAAGAGCACAGAGAGGGACTTCTCTGAGGAGCCCAGCGTTTTACCTTAGGAGGCCAAAGCTATCTAAAGGCAGTGCTGAGGTGGTTCTGTCAGGATGAACGGACTGAATGCCCGTCAGCTTTACCCCCGGCTTTCTCTCCCTGCGGTTCTGTGTGCCCCTGAGTATGAGCACCTAAGATGCAGACTAAACAGAGATTTTTATCTACTTTTCTTGGGAAACAGGGACATGTGAGGCCCTCACGCCAACATGCTGCATTTTCCTGAAATAGCTTTTGTCCTATGCTGTGGACTGGAGGGAAGGGAGCACTCACAAGCCATTTGCTAGGTTTTCATGCACCCAGTACTTCAAATACTGACAGTCTAGCTGGACGTCTGTACTTCCAAGTCATAAATGCCATCCTTAATCATCACTCCCACAAAGGGACTCACTCTTGATCTCACGATAATCCCGGGAGAGTGTGATGAATGAGCCCAGAGCCGCCCGACGGGGCGTGAGGCGCGTGGCTGCCTAATGACTCCATGGTGTATTTATGACTCTCATGCTTCACTCTCAGCCAAAAGCCTAGGATATTTCATAAATATTATTTTACGTGAAATTTTACAGACTCGTTATCCCAGGAATATTTTATCAGTCATGTATTTTTCTCTCCGAAAGCGTTCTCGGGAAATCAGCCCATGATCACACTCCACGCGTGTGTCCGGGAGGCCTGAGGGGCAGCTGCAGGAGGCTCCACTGAGGCTGGGGACGGGACCCGGGTTTGGTTCTGCTTCTTTACTGTCGCCCTGTGTGTGCAGGGAGGTGGTCTGCAAGGGCATTTGCAAAGCACACGAGACCCCGACAGGTCCAGTGCTCTTCCTGTCCCGGGCACACAAATCCCTCCCGTGGTGATCTTCCCCCACGAGGGAAGATAATCACCCTGTACCTCTGGGCAACGCTTTCTGAACTCATTGCAGTCTTTCTCATTTGGCCCTCACAGGGATGCAGAGGAGGGTGTGCTTACACCTGGGGTCCAAAGGCAGGGAAGAGGTGGGAGGTGCTGAGGGTTTGCGACGAGGCCCTGTGGCTGCCGTGTGAGAGCCCATGCTGCAGACCCTCTTCCAGAGCCCTGACTTGGGGACAGAACGAAGCCCCGAAGGGTTCATCCGTGTGGTCCCTCAAAATTTATAAGGGGTTTCCCACCCATCACCTCATTCGCTCTTGGCTGCGGTCCTGTAGGTGTTGGGTACCAGGGAGCATTTTAGCAGTCACCCTTACTCATAGGCAACCAGGATCTAAAAAGTGCTAAGTGGAAAAATCGTTAATTGCCTATTGTCTTGTTTTGAAGTGCTGTATCATTTTCCAGAAATCTCTTTTTCTTAGAGCAACCGAGTCTAAAATCCTTAACCTAGTCCACAAGCCCCTAACTGACTGTCCTACCCTACCTCTGCCCGCTGTGTCCTCCGTCCACTAGACTCCATGCGGTAGGTCCATCTACCTGTCCCCTCCCCATGCCCTTGCTTTCCTGGGCTGACGGTGGCCGTGTCGGGCAGTCCCACCCAGGGAGCGCTTGCCAAGTCCCTTGAGGGCGAAGACCTGAGCCACGCACGGGGGCTGGTGATGTAGCACAGCCCCAACCAGGCAGAGGGTAAGAGCTCTTTCCGTTTCTGTTTTTGCTTGTGAAACAGAAGATTCAACCCAGGCTTTGCACATGTAAAGCACCTGCCTCAATCCCCCCATTATCTTATCTGTTACTGGTTTTTCAATACTATCTCATTTGACTATATTTGGCCAATTGGTAAGGACATTTAGTTAGAAGACAATAAGAGGTACTACAAGGGGAACCGAGGAAGGAAGGTATGAAAAAAAAAAA